>JAECUM010038733.1:0-28246 GCA_016617855.1 Megalonaias nervosa | reverse complement strand
TATAGTATGTACGCTGTATCAATGATATACCACGAGATGTATTAATTTTTCATTAAAAGGAAACGAAGCTTGCTGAGTTTCCTTTTAATGAAAAATTTATACAACGAGTGGTATATCATTGATACAGCGTACATACTGTACATATATTTTATTTATATCACATACAAATACATATATTTGCCCTTTGAACGGAGTTCAGATTTACGACAGGCAGCTGTGTATTGACCGAATGAATGAACTCCTCACATCCCCGAGTGTGTCCGCTACAAAATGTAGTTCTATGCCTTTTGTGGCTATTCACAATCACCTTGCATATTGATAAGTTGATTGTTTTCCTTTTTAGTTTCTATTTTTCTTCACATTGATTAAATCAATATAATACATACTTATGATATAAACATGAAAGATGGTTTTAATGATAAAAGTAGAGCACTACAGAAACACATGGTTAGCTACGCCATTCACATGAAAGCTGCCATTCACTTACCGGCATGGAAATTAATGTGGAATATAAACTAAGCGAAATGACGAACCAACAAGAGGTAATTAAAATATTTTAATATATTTACAGTTGATCTAGTCATTATTCTGCTCTAGTAACAGTACTTTCTCTGTCTCTCTCTGTCTCTCTGCCTCTCCCTCTCTCTCTCTCTTTCTCTCTCTGTCTATCTCTGTCTGTCTCTGTCTCTGCCTCTGTCTGTCTCTCTCTCTCTCTCTCTCTCTCTCTCTCTCTCTCTCTCTCTCTCATGTATATTATGATATGGCATTTCTTCTTCAACGTGCACTTTAAGGAAACTTGCGGCGCCGTTTCTTTAATCATAGTGGTGTTCCTTTTACTCTTTCTTGGTTAAAATGATCAATAATTTAATTCCGATTTCTGCGATCGGATCATGTCAAATAGTTTTCTATCATACACACTATTTCAAACTTTATGCAATTTGTTAAGTTAAGTAAACTCGGTCTTGGCAAGACAGTGTCACAAATCAGTTGAACACTAATCAGTCATCGATTGGGTTAGCAGAAACTGATCATCAGTCATTATATTTGATCCAGTGTTCAACAATTTTTAATCCTTGTATCTAAGGTACGAAAATCAAGCAAACAGTAATACTAGACAGGTAAAGGCCAATTTGAAACCAAGCAAATTCGTACCTAAGCCCTTTCTCTGATATGATGCCAATTCGAAATCAACCGAATTCGTACCTAAGCCTCTCTTATATGATGCAAATTGTATGGTGTTTTTACCAACTGCGTTTTCTCCTCGATCACATTTTTCACAGATTTCCTCTCACATGCTAAGAAAAAGGCCGAATATAGTAGACAATGATTCACCCAAACGTACAGTCCAAATATACTTTACTCATATGAATATATGTGTCTATTCGAGTATTTTCCATTTTTACCTAGTTTCAGATATATGTTGTGTTCTTTTTTATTCAGAAACGTTTTAGAATATCAACTAAGTTATTTTAAAAGCATATAGTAACAGGATTTCAAACACTTTTCAATAAGACAAACATTATAAGCTTGTCAACCTAAGATGAAAGAAAATGCTAAGAAAAGAAAGTGAGAAGATTAAGAAAGAAAAAGAATATTGATATTCAAATTTTGAATGTCAGCATTGCTTATATATATATATATATATATATATATATATATATATATATATATATATATATATATATATATATATATATATATATTCATATACAATTGTTAAATTAATTACTATATCAGTCTGAGCTTTATCCCTAATTCCGAACGATAAGTTTAAGTTTTAATTCTAAATTGTTTGTGAGGTTACAATTGTACCTATTGTAAGGTATCATTTAAACAAATCGCATTTACCTGACAATCCGTCAAACATATCAGATATTGTCTCTACGTGCAACATCTTAAAGGAAAAGAGCTCATTTGAAATAGTTATAATTCTTTCGAGAAAAACATTCGTAGCCAGAATTCTTTGTAATATTGTAATTGTAACTATCGAGGATTTAGACGTTTTGTACTGTTATATACTAGCAAGAAGCATTGCTACCAGCCTTTATCTTCGAGAACATCAAATTAAAAATTCGACTTTCTTCCAAACCTTGGTTGCTTATTGTTTCCAGTAAATTCTTCATATATACCTCTACATTCGTTTTTTTTTATTATTAATAATAGACACACATCACTATTTATTGAAGGTTCGTGTAATGAATAAGGTTTGAAATTGAATCTGACTTTATTTTCAAATATTCTCAGTTTAAACCAGGAATGACTAAAATACATCTTTGACTGGATCAATGAATAAATCTATGACCGGGTTTGGACAGTTCTTGCTTTTTAGGTAAAACAATGAATGATGCAATCTGTAGCTAGTAATGCGTCAGACATGATATGAATTGCATCATGATATTCCTAGAAGTCATGGATGAAGCAATCATAACTAAGCTTACATCACTCTGCTGAACAAATTGTCCTATATCAGCTCTAGAAATCATACAGTGTTATGCTCTCTTTTTTGTCAGTGTTTGATTTTGCAAACGGACTCATTTCTGTTTAGCCAAAGTGAGCAGAGATACCAGTAGTTAATAGGGACAAAATAGACCCAAAGGTTTTATATAAGGATAAACACCCTGGGACGAAATAGACACAAACGGGAATTTAACATGGGTGGGGCTATATAGGGACAAGGGGAATTTAACATGGATGGGACTGTATAGGGAGAAAGGTGGGGGTGGGGGGAATGGAACAGGGTGGGCCTGTATAGGAACAATTTTTTGTAGTCTATTCATATTTTCTTGTTGATGAGTCAACTATGGGTAACCAGACTCGTTCGTTCGTTCGATTAAAGACGCTTTCGCCCATTAGGATATGTGCGTCTAGTTAGTTTCAGCATCTCTGGATATTTAGTTACTTGTACAGGAGAGAATTAGTGCCACACTCCCGTTTTTGTCCATCTCCGGGGCTATAAAAGCCCCACGGGACATTAGATGAGTGGGAACTGTAGCGCACATACTCATCTTAACACAGTCTGCACTGCCTAATATTGCTGATAGACCCACCAATGGTCTGGGTAACCAAACTAATCTAATTTAATCTATTATTTTGCGTCGCTTGCGTCCAACGGACATTTGAGACCTGTTTTTCACGTATACTACGTGATTTTTAATTGGTCGGGGTTGTGTGTATGGTGCCACTACAACCACGCGTTTATGTGTGTCATGTCACACTTCTTAATTGTATTTTCCCGACGGGAAAAGGGAGGCAGGCAGCGTCGGGAACGGAGGCGCCAGCCCCACGCAAGGGCTCACTTGCATCCTGATCGTCAAAGCTCCATATCGTCGTCTTGTAATTTTGAAAATAATTTTTAAAATAACGCTGTGCCCTTTCCTATTTGTGGAAGCGATTAGTCTGTGAGGTCTTAAATATTTTTGATCTATGTTGTAGGGACTTTACGTGTTGTGTGTTTCTTTTTGGGGTGTGTATTTGGATTCTGCTATTATTTAGTTCCGACCTGTGCGGGGGCAATATGACCGGGCTTGGTCACCTTATTATTCTATTTCTTTTTAGGGCGAATTTTTTTCCAATCATTACCGCATTGTGCAACCGGGCCTGATGGCTGGGGACTTAGCCACTGTATACTTTCTAATTTTATATGGTCAAGTTGTATGTGGTTCTTATATGATGACCTGCATAGATTAATGCTTCCAGCAGACGTTAGTACAGAAGGTTGTTAGTCTTGGTGAAGGTTTTTCTAGCGGGTGGTGTAATGGGAGGTTGTTATTATTATTTTTATTTTTTTTATTTTTTTATATATTTTTTTTTTTTTGGTGGGGGGGGGGTTCTCTCCTATGTGCTTGATTATGTGTGTGTGTTCTTTTAGTGAGTTCTTGTAAGTGTGTTGTTTTGGGATAAATTTTTAGGTTAGTTGTATTTTAAGCCCTGTTGTTATGATCGTTGTTTGCAAGTAAGTTGTTTACGGTTTTCTTTTGCTTTCATATATTTCTTTAAGCAGAGTCCTGATGCTGTTTTTGATCAATGATTTCAATGATTGATTTCTATTAATGAATGGTGCTGGATGTTTTGTTTTTATTGATGCTGTTACCTGTGAATTGCCTATGTTGCTAACTCATTACTATTGCTACTTCTTTAGGTTTATGTTAAATATCGTTAATTTACATTGGGGGGTAGTTGCCGCTATCACGAAGGAGATGGGGTCCGCCGTATGCGTTCACAAGTGGACGATATCCAACTTTTCCCCTATCCCCCGATTCTTCGTCCCCCGCCCCCTCTGTATGGTCTTTCAAGTTTTTATCATTGGTGTATATGTAGGGTTGTGGTTATGTTAACTGTGAGTTTTGGTTATTTATTTATTTTTATCTTGTTTATTAATTTACTATTGCTCTATCCTTAGGTTGATGTTAAATATCCTTGTTGGACATTGGGGGGCAGATGTCACTATCACGAGAGAGATAGGGTCCACCGTATGCGTACCGGCATAAGACAGTCCCTAATTGGATGATATCCAGCTTTTCCTATAGCTCCCAATTCTTTGTCCTCCGGCCCCCCCCCCCCCCATGGCCTTTCAAGCATTTAACATTGGTGTGTATGTCGGTTGAGGTTATGGTTATGTTTCTGTGAGCTACCGATTTGTTTTATGAAAGTTATTGTATTACTATATGTGATTTCTGTGTTATTGTTTTGGTGTTTATCTAGGAAGTCGGGGAATTTAGCTGGAGATCCTACTTTTTGTTGACTTGCTTGGAAGACAATTCTTTGTATGTTATGTTTGGGACAGTTGTTGAAGACGTGATCTAGATTTTCAGGTGTTGTGCAGTAGGAGCAGTTTGTACTTTTGTCTAGTTATTTGCTTATGTACTTTCCGAAGCTGTCCCTTAGTAGTGTTTTTCCTGTTAGAATCCTATTTATAATTTTGAGATCCATCAGTAGTAATGGGGGACGATGGGACCTTAATGTTAAAACCGGGGGATTGTACTATATGGACAAGGGAAATTTAACATGGGTCGGTTAATATACGGACAAGCGGAACTTTAACATGGGTGGGATACTATGCGGACAAGGGGAATTTAACATAAGTTAGAACTATTGATGGTTGGGACTGTCTAGGGAAAACGGGAATTTAACATGGGACTGTCTAGGGCTTTGAACATGGATGGGTCTGTCTATGGTCAATGCAAATTTAACATGAGAATGGCACTTGGGGACAATGGGAAATCCTTTGTTAAATGTTACCATAGGGTTAACAGGATGGAACCATTGAGACCCAAGACGTCACGGCAATGGGAACAGTGTTACAAGTGGCTGACCTCAATTTGGGCTACATAGTGACATTGTTAGAAGTGGCTGACCTCAGATTACACACGTGTATACTCGTTACCTGTTGCATAATGACTATATTATTGTATCCGAGACATACATAAAGCATTACCTAGGCCTAAAATTATGTTGGTAATGTGATTACATATGTAGAACCCGTGAGATCTCTGAGGTTTTGGTTGACTTTAATCTTTTTCTGTCAGGACATAAATTTGCAAATGATTGGTCTATTTGCCTTTGTCGTCAAATTTTTGTAGACGATGCACGTTGATTTTGTTGTTTGTATTGATGTCCACTGCAATTTTGCGTTTCAAAAACGCGACAACTTTCTTTGTGCAGTGTTCTTTTGTTTATTTATTTACTCTGGTCTCCATGCTGTAGATGTTGATGTTTCAGACTAAAGTGCGTTGCTCTAACGCAACCATCTTTCTATTTAGATTCTCAAATATGACACTGAAACTTTTTATGGAATCTTCTGAATTGAGTTCTTCGACTCCAATTTATATTTCTTCCTCCCAACCTCACATTTCTGCAATGAAGTCGAATAGCTTCCCTCTTAGTTATTTCATTTCTGTTCTCATTTCTACCAGTTCCTTTCTTAGCTCTTCCTATAATACATTTCTTATTCTCTCTAATGCTGATTCAAATACTTTAATTATGACGATTTCATTTAATTTTCTGCAATATACTCTCTTTTAGCAATTCTTTCCATAACCCTAGTGAGTCCGTCTATCTGGTTTTTCCCTCTCACGCTTATAATCTAACTGAAGCTGACTTCATATCAATTTTCGTATGGATCTTTGTTGTGCTAGGGGTAAGGGTATGCTTTAATCTTTAACCTGTGATAAGATACTTTGCCCTTGACTGCTCTCCTTTTGCACTTCAGTTTTGGGATTCGTCTCTAGGAATGTTAAAATCCGAAGCCTAGGGACACTTGCTATAAATGTTTTATGAATGTTCCCCTCTTCTTGGCATTCTGATTCACTGGATCACATCCCTGGTGAAAATCAAAGGAATATCACTCTCATGTACAATAACTCTCAATTTCAAGAAATATTTATTATCGCCTAGGACAATACAATGGCACCATAACTATGCGATGAAGGTTAGACCTAGTATATTATCATTGATAAGAATTAGAAAAACTGGCAATGCACGCATGCTTTTATACAAGAAGCTTCACATGAAGGTCATGTACACACATATGCATCGCCATTATCCACAGGTGCCGCGCGAAAGTCATTGATCCATAAAGTACGCAACAACTCATTTTCTAAACACCAAAAATGTAAACTGAACGCCGAAGTCAAACTACATTGGATGTAATAATATGTTTTGACTTTAATCCCTTTCATTTGAACGAATTTTCGCGAGTTGGTAGGTCTGCATTGCCATCCGCTGACCTTGCTGCTCGAACTATCATATTAGGTGCAGGTGGAGAACAGAACATATCTTTATTTATGAAAAAAATAACTCAGACCACACTCTGGTGGCATATGAGAACGGTAAACAAGATTATTACATTTAAATGTGAGATAACTAAAAATATTGTGAATTATAAATTTCAATGTCAAACTTGATTCTAATGTACTCAATCCATGTAATGGCTCAAATATTATAAGAGAACAGAGAATATTTTGTTTGAGATAGATGTGATTAATATGCGAGAATAACGGTTGTGGAGTGTACACACATATCTGAAATGTATTGGGAATGTAAAAATTTATAATTAGTGTCATTTAGGATATTTTCTTCATTAGAAAGTGATGCAGCTTGACAGTTTATAAAGAACTGCGCAATTATGTGCAGAAAATAGTTTTTGCAATGATAGGGTATTATGTAGCAGAAGAGTGCCAAATCTTACTCTTTCATGTGGAAAAAATGGAAAATTATAAAATAATGGCACTCATCTCTAATAGCCCACTGCTTTTATTGCAAATACATTTCTGTCACCTACTGCAATATTTTCCCATCAACAAATTTAAATGGAAAGTTTACAATTAAAGGTCCGATACTTTATGATAAATACAGAGACATTTATTTGGTTTAGTACTGTAAAAAAAAAAAATTCTCTTGGAAGAAAAAAATTAAGGATTTTGTTCCTACAGTAGTGTTTATAAATTCATAATTCAATGGGTCCATTCTTCAGACCAAAATAAAACTATCCTTAGTACATTTGACCAATATGTAAGTAGTTAAATCAGAATTAAGTATCATACAAAAGTATCTGATAAAAAGGTCTAGACAAGATTGGTAGTTGCATGGATAGATCGACCTCTAATAATAATAATAATAATAACAATAGTAATAATATTGTTATTTTTGAGAAATATCCTGCGTCAAGGAAACTGTGTTGATATAACTGAAAAACTATGCTCGTTTTTAAAAACTAGAAATATATGGAAGATTAAATCATGATAAAATATGTAATGCCAGATGTCTAATTTTCAGAAAATAAAACAAGACTCAGCGGATATCTCAGCAATGTTACAACTGTCTAATCACTTCCATCGCGAATTATATATGTACTTATATTTAGCAGAATGGATGCAGCTTCAGAATAAAGTCAAGGACCAAAACAATAGTTCATTTAATTTCAAGAATTACTGGCTCCATTAATCAGTACAGACCTCTCGATCTAGTGCATTCAGTCACATGCAATTTTTTTCGGCTCGTGCAATTTACAGCTTGCTATTTACAGTGTAAGAAAAGGGTCACAACTACCTATACTAATCCAATGGTATCGTTACCTGTACCACTGCAATGGTATCGCTACTTGGACTATTCAAATGGTATCACTCCCGGTACTATTCAAATGGTATCAAAATATAGTTGCAGCTGTGTCCAGTTATCGTTACTATGCTAAACTCAGTTAATGCAACGCTAAGTTTTGCCTTTGCATTTATAAAATCTACAGTTGCAAATATTTGTTTTAAAACTAGTGCCGTTGCAAAGGTATGTTGCAACTATATTCATATACAGTTGCAACGATACTGACCTATCGTTGCAACAAAAATGCTATTGCAACAATAGCATAGATCGTTGCAGCAACCGAATATGTTGGTGAATGTTATTGAGGGATACGAATACCATTGCAACGCCAACAGTCGTAAAAGTGCCGTTGTAACGGCAAATTTTATCATTGCTATGGAAAAACTTAACGTATACCAATAAAGTATATCCTTACAACGACATCTGAATAACGTTGCAACGGTACCAGTAGTTGGGACCATTTGTACAACATTTTCAGTCACTATATATGTCCCTGATATTAAATATAAGTTGTCAAAGTAGGAAGAAATAATTTTTTCTCTAATCGGTCAAAAATGAAATTGAAGTAGGACAGAACTAAATAGGAAATGAGTTTTCATCCTGGTGACAAAGTTCTGGCTCTCTTGTCCATTCCTCAAAATCCTCTTCGGGCTAAATTGTATGGTCCCTATACAATTATAAAGAAAGTAATTGACTTAAATTATATCATTAACACTCTTGTGATGCGGAAACAGCAACAACTTTGTCACATGACTATTTAAAGGAGTAGTTTGATAGAAAAAGCACTGTTAATTATTCAGTCCCACATAGTGAAGATGTAAACAATGGAATACAATCTGACTGTAGTGACTTTAGTTTAACCAAACCTAGGAATTCATAAATATTAAATAAGTCTACCAGAAATTTACATATCTAAGAAAACAGGAAATGTGTGAACCAAACCAGCTATTATGTGATACGAATATTTGCTTCCTGATGTTCCAATAAGAACAAATAAAATATTCCATGACGTTGATCTTGTAGACTCTACACCTGTGAAACATCATCCTTACATAATCAATCCTCTCAAGCATGAATGTTTGAAGAAAGAAATTCAATATTTGATGGAGAATGTTTTATTGAACCAAGTAAAAGTAACTGGAGTTCATTATATACTATTCTGTCTAAACCAGATAAAATATTCCGTACGTGTACTGACTATAAAAGTGACCAGTGTCGCCAAAACTAATTGAATTCCATTGTCAATAATACATAATTGCGTCGACAAAATTGGAAATGTAAAATACGTCACCAGGTTGTGCCTTTTAATGGATTCTGGCAAATTCTGCTCACGTTAAGAGCAAAAGAAATGTCGACATTTGCAACTGCACATGGGTCTTATCAATATAAAGTGATGTCCTTTGGATTGAAAATTATCCGGTAACATTTCAACGTCTAATGAACATGATAGCATCTGGTATATATAATTATGACACGTACATCGATGAATTCATTATCTACAACGACAACTGGGGAGATCACTTTGAAACCATTCGGATATTCTTAAATCGACTAATTGGTGCTAATCTGACGGTTAAATTAGGCAAAGGTAACTTTTGCCATGTGTGTCACAGTTTTAAGATATCTTAGGGGACATAGTCAAGTTAAACCTTTAAAATTAAAGTTCAAGGCTATCTCTGAATTCCCAATACCTAGTAGTAAAATACAAATTATCCGATTATTAGGCATGGTGGGATGTTATTGGAAATTTTGCTCACATTTTTCCATAAGTGCCGGATATCTCTAAGATATATTGAGTAATACATCCATGTTTCATTGTTCTGAAAATTGTCAGAAATCGTTGGAGAAATTAAAACCATATATAAAAGTGCACCAGCTGTTTAAGCCAAGTATTTAAAATGAATGTTGATGCAAGTGATAAAGGGGTGTGTAAAGTATTGATTCAAGAATTCAAAAATTGGTTAGATCATCCAGTGTGCTAGATTTCTAAAACAAAAACAAGTAAACAAGTACCAGAAAAATATTTCCACAACTGAGAAGAAATGTTTAGCTATGATATTGGCTTTGCGATTGAAGTTTATATTAGTTCAGCTCTATCTCCGGTTGTTGTATTCATTCATCACAATCCAGTTACTTTCATTAACAAAATGAAAACTAAAAATCAGAGATTGTTTAGTTGGGGTTTAACGCTGCAAGTATACAACAGTGACATTAGACATATGAAAAGATAATGTAGTTACAGGTGCACTCTCACAAGTATAGAAGTACTATATTGCTTTATTTTGTGTATATTTTGTGTAACTAACCTGCATGTCATTCGTAAGACATCTTCCTATGTAATTTTAGTATCATATGCATTACTGATAAATATGTAAAAGAAAGCTTTATTGTATAAATATTTCTTGTTCTTTATGAGGAGAGGTGTCTTGTACATTTAATATATACTGTATGCTTAATATTGGTCCATGATTTAGGTTGTACTTCAGATTATGGGCAATCTTACCATACCCACAATTGGAGGGGGAAGGGTGGAGTGAGGCTCAAAGTGGTGTTGAGTGAAATGGGGGGGGGAACGATATCATTTTTAAACACAGTCTGATAATTACATCTATAGAACTGGTCTTCAATCTTTGAAAAAAGAACGGGGATTCAATTTGCATGAATGCTTCAACCATTAAGGTATCACTTTCACTCCATGTTGAAGTCGCAAAATTTTTAACTCGCCTAAGGTGCATTTTCTACTCGCCTCACGAACTAAACTCGCCTCACGAGGTGCATTTTCTACTCGCCCCACGAACTTTAATCTCGCCTAAGGTGCATTTTCTACTCGCCCCACGAACTTTAATCTCACCTAAAGGTGCATTTTCTACATGTCACACAAACTTTAAATTTAAATATATACAGGGGTGCTGTCGGACCACGCTGAAACGGCATTCATTTTCTTTCTTACGCTTACCCTTACCATTTTCCACTCACCATAGTCAATCCCCATCTGAGTAACATGAATTCCCCCAATTTCGTTGTGTGCCAAAGTTGTTAATAATTTGCCTACAAAGTTCGCTTGTACATTGCAAGTTCATTTTGTAATTTTCCTTTTCCTTATTTTATTTTACAGTATTTTTTAACGTTTGAGATGCAGATATTTGTAATAAACTTTAGTAAAATTGTATCTCTAAATTTCGAAGCTCCAGACAAAGTGTGTATCAGCGTAAACACGCACAATTAATCGTCAAAAATGTTAGAAATAAAAACTGAACATATAAATAAAAAGAACTAAAAAAATATCCTTAATACACTTTTTATTTCACACTTGATTCTCATTGGTAATTGAAACCATTGAATGGACAATAATTACTCCATTCTATAATTCCATATGACGAGTTACATTGTAAGCACAATTTTAATGGGCGATAATCACTCTATAATTCCAATGGACAGGTTACATTGTAAGTTTTGAGACTATTGCAGTAAAATTAAGACGGTAAGTGAAATTCATTCGCATAGCCAACCTCCTAATGACTTTTTTTGTCTAGTTGGGAGAGTTCAATAACTATCTAAAATATCTGAAGTGCTCATAAAATTCTCCGAAAAATAATAATGGAATGAAAAATGTTTAGAAATACATTGGATGCATTAGAAAGAAATATACAAACAACTGGAATAAGTGGCTACGATTGTTAACGTATTTCTATGTGAATTAGCTACTGAGTAATTGTACTGGATATTTTGTAATTAAATACGAATGTTAATATCCAGGAACAAATCTAAGAGCGTTCTAGTAGGGCATTATAGCTTTATGTACGTTTGTGCTTTATACTTTTGGTGGGACTTTAAAACCAAGGTAGGGACATTTGACCATGCAAAGAGACAATACCACAGTGATGATTTCGAGCTCAGTAATGGAAATTATTGTGGTAATTCCGATTATTGAGTAATTTATGACATTTAGAGATAGTTATTGATATTCTGAACGGACATTATTATTAAAGTTCATTAAAGAATCTTTCCGATGTGTAGCATATTACTACCAAGCTCTTCAAACTTATTTCAAGCACCAAACAATATATTTAACTCTTCAAAAATTATGCCAAACACCGAAACATATAGTTAACTCCACAAACGTATGTCAAGCACCCAAAATATACTTAACTCCTCAAGCTTATTCCAAACACCAAATTCTCTTCAAACGTATGTCATACACCGCAAACATAGTTAACTCTTCAATATTACGTCAAACACCGACAATATAGTTAACTCTTCAGATTTATGTTTCAACGACCGAAAAGTTTCGTTTTATCGTGATTTGAAGTATTAAATTCCCTTATTCCTTCAGACAGAACAGACAAAAGAAGGAAATGCGAAAACAAATCAAACCGTCGTTTATTTATTTCCTTATTTATTTACTTATTTATTTCATGGTTTGTTTTACTTATTTATTTATTTCTGTTGTTGTGTCGTTGTATATGTGATGCTGTTCACCATGCAATAAGACCATCTTATCTCTCTAAATAGGTCTTATATTTGAATGAAATAATCAGTATTATATTCAGAAGATATTACTCTATTTCTGATGCGTAAGACACGACATCAAAGAAATTCTTCTGAATTTGCCGCAAACAATTCAGTCTGTTGGCAGGCATTTTATTATTATAAGCTTGCATGTCACATAAACATTGACATTGTTCGTCATAAAAATTGTCAACACCTTTTAAGATGCTATTATCAACATGCATGTCATAATAAACATTGACCGTGTTTATCATAGTAACTGTCAACACCTTTTAAGATGTTAACCGAGTTTAAGTTTTGAAACATGCATATATACAAACAAATTTTGTTACTGTCCATTCTCTGCCGTCCTTGACCAGAGCTAATTTAATAAGTGTGAATTTTTTGCAAAGAAAGAAAAGGAAAATGGTATCTATTGACTATCCACCAAGAACCCAGAAAAACATGAATGTAACCCACCAGCAATTTCACTGTCATGAGTGCACCTTATCCAGACATCTTCGCCACTCTCCAAATAGGCCAGCACTGATACAGTTTTCGACTGCCAAATCTCGTTCGTAGTGGTTTGAAATACGTAGCCTAAAACTTTCTTGCCATCGCCTGCTACAAGAAACGCATAGAAATCATGTCCACTTTGATTATCAATCGACAAGGTCAGGGCAAAGTGGTACGTTCCGGATACGGGTGCTTGGAAAACACCATGGTGTCGATTGTAGTAGTTGCCGACATTGAGGCGCACGTCATCGAATACTGCATGCTGATCCACTAAACATACGAACGATTTAGACATGAAGGCCATAAATGCGGGTGTAGAGCTGTTGTTTCGATGAAAATCTGCAATAAATATTTTAAAAATTACAATGAGTCAGATAACACGTTGCATACAGAGAAGTATTGTGATCATGGTATCTAATGAGAAACGAAAAAAAAAATCAATTTGTATCCGAAATGAAATTATTTAGTTTTAAGTGTGTCCAAATGTTCATCATGATAATGCAATGGTTAAGGTTTTGATTGATTTTTTGCCATGTCCTTTTATTAATGACGTATCCACTAAACGTTATGTTTAATGTCAGTGATTTTCATCCACATTTTCTTCCGGTTCAATATTCTTAGCACCAACAGCTATTGTCCTGATTAGCAATCACTGTCCGAATTGCAGGTCGTTTGCAAACAAAATGCAACAGCTATTGTTCTGACTAGCAATCACTGTCCGAATTACACATCATTTGCAAATAAAATGCATCAGCTATTGTTCTGACTAGCTGATTGCCAACTTTCCGAATTGCAGGTCAGTTGCAAGTATAATACAACAGTTATTGTTCTGGGTAACTAATTGCTCACTATTCGAATTGCAGGCCAACTGCAAATAAAATACAACAGCTGCCTGGTCACTGTCCGAAATGCTGGTGAAAATAGTAGGGTAGCATACATAAAATGTGCTGTATTTTTACGGAATTTCAAATATTTGAAGCCTGTTTCTTAACCGATTTCCTTTTCAATGCTAACATGTTGCCAAACATTTTACTAATACTTCTTTACATGTATTTTATTATGTACTTTCTAAGTGTAATGTATTTGGAGTAAGTTAAAAAGTATTTGCTATCAATATTTTTAAATTAAAGGCCACATGGATATATTACCATTATTTTATAAACTTTAAGTTTAACTTTCCAGAATATTGTACTTATGTACTGAATAAAATATTCTTGGTTGAAATATAAAGTAAGATCGTGCCGGTAGTAATATGGGGCACTTGGATTCAAAAAGGTAATAACGTTACGCCGTACGTTTACATATGAGGAACACTAGAGTGTCAAACAGGAATTCGTTCGCAACTTCGAGGTCAATCTTATGGATCAAAACTCGAATAAATGTCGATTCGGACAATTTCGGCTAGTTAAGAAAAAAAGTATTGACCAAGAAGTTGCAAATGCATCGAACTAGCTTCTCATTTGTAATTTCATGCTCAGTCTTACGATTAATCCAACATAAGTAATAGTCGAGGTAGTCCAAATAGATGACAGTCTCTTTTTGTCCGATAAAAATTGTCGGCGCGAACAAAATATATATTTTTCCCTGTAAAATACTGCACTGACATTTATCCTAGACATATTTTTCACACGCAGAAATTGCCAAGGATATTCCGTCTTGGGAAGGATTTATAGCGTCAAACGGAAATTTAAACATGGGAAAAATGTACAGCATCAAAGGGGGACTAACATTACACAACTTACGCTTACATATGGAGGACACTTGAGTGTCAAAATTGAATTTAACTTGGGAAACCTTTACAGTGTTAAACGGGAATTTAACAGGGAAAAACATTATGGGATGAAGCATACTGTCAAAGACCCATTTTTTTATTACTAACCAAGATTATCTAGCCCCGGCTCTTAATTAGTATCCAACACACTTTTTGATTACTATCCAACACTCTCTTATATACTTATATACACACAACGTACTATCACAAAAGATGGGGTAGTGTGAAAAAGAAGGGTAATGAAATATACAGATACTATCATAGACAAACGCGCACACACAATCAACTGTAGGTAGTATTTGTAGATAGACCACACGCTCAAACATATTAGTTTGAACACAGTCATATAACCGCAAACATATAACATAAAACACCTATTTTGGTCAGTGATTGTGATTGGCATCTTTCTTATCTAGACATCTGTGTGGCCCTTAAAGAGCCATTGGGGTTGTTATCTAAAGATGGTTGACACATATCCTACCGCTTCAAAGTCCTTTTCCGCAAAATCTCCTCGGAGCCGTTTTGTAGACTAAGGAATGCTTCAGGCACCCTTTCCTCTCCACAATGATTCGCCTCTTCTATATAGCTGTACACGTGATCCTGGTAATTGCGTATGATGTTTTTGCATAATGCCAGAAAATATGGATTAAACAGCCTGCTAATGGTCAATGACCAAAACTTTACCCACATTTTGACAGGTTTCTTGAAAACTGGTGACACAATGGGCCAGTGCGTCTATTCAAATGGTCTAGGATCATCTACATAATGAAACTGTTGGATCCTCACAAATTTGTGTTTGCAGCATAATCATATTGTGAGTCGTCACTTGGTGAAAGTATATCAGATCATGTACCAGAAACGAGTGCGATTCTCGACCACAAAAAAGCTACTTTATGGACGCGCCTATCTCCACTATAAAAAGGAAAGAGATCCAAGAAAAAAATATCATTGTGACCAGAGACGCTGACATAGAAAGATGAATTCGACATAGCAATCGTATGATGAAGTTCGATGAACTCGAGTGCGATGCCGTGCCTTGCGACCAATGCTATACCCTACGACACAAGCGATATAGCACAAACATGCCGCCCTATCGAAAGTGATGTAGTTCGACCTTGCTTCTTTGATATAGAAAGAGATTCAACACGATCTTTCTGCCTCACTAGCTAAAGCGATGTCGTTCGTGTGCCTACCTATCGATGTCATCAATGTACTCTTATTGGAGATTTATTTATCAAAAGAAGAATACGCGTTTCCTGTTGCTTTGCCTTTCTTTTTTGACTTTGAAAGTCGAATTCAGACATTCAGAAAGAGGCCTACAGATCTCTGTCCCCATTCACAAAACCTTAGCCAGAGAATAATTTATTTACTTGGTATGAAGAGACCAAATACAGAATTTCGGTTGGGTATGAATAACTACGAATGGGAGTATAAAGATTCAGCTTTCCTAGAATGCACCAGATGGTCTCCGTGCTGTCACTACCATCCATTTGTGGGTCTTGATTATTATTCTCATCGATACTTTAGAAGAGAGAATTAGTAGTTTACCTTTGGAGCTGCTAGGATGCATTTACAGAGAGCTTGCGCAGATTTAAACATAGCGCAAAGAACAGATCATTTACGACGAAGAAGTTTTAACTACTGGTGTCTGAATACTACTCAAAAAGCTGATTAGTTGGAAAGTGCTATAATGTTCAGACACGGATCAATGAGCACCCGCCTCATGTAAGATTTTGGATGTCACAACATCTACTCACAATGTTGCAGTGATACTCAGAATTCTGTGGAGCGAAGACCGGAAAAGGATAAAAACTGACAGGATTATTGAAACTTTTAAAGTAAGTATCACTTCAAGAAAAAACACCTTCACTACGTGTGATTTAAGGTGACATACGGACTGAATTTCTTTGATATTCTTTATCTGGAGATTCAAAGTTTGGCAAA
Organism: Megalonaias nervosa; assembly: GCA_016617855.1. NCBI lineage: Eukaryota > Metazoa > Mollusca > Bivalvia > Unionida > Unionidae > Megalonaias > Megalonaias nervosa. Next base: position 11,433 of record JAECUM010038733.1, on the reverse strand, counting down.
CATGTGAATATTGCATACAAAAGACATTCCTGTAAATTGACTGTTTAGAAGAGCACATTCAGAATCAACCACAGGAACTGTGTGGCGCATTTACAGACAGTTTGCCAAGATTCAAGTGAAACGCAAAGACCAATTGCATCCTAAGTGGCATAGACGTGTTAATCATTGGTATTTGAATAATATATGACGACTAGTTACATTGAATATGTTCAAATGGTCGGACATTGATCAAATGTGTACTCGTTACAACGCTTACCGTGCTACAACATTTGCCATCAGTGTTACTGTGTTACATTTTTCATCAGTGTAACACCAACTTCCATGGAAGGAAGTCAATAACATTGTTCATAATGTGTGGATTATCAAGGACTGTTAAAAACTGTTGAAAGATCTGATTCCACAAAATGTTTTTCCTTTGTTTTTGAAAACCATAAATTTTAGTTTTTTCAGAACTAGCGGATCCAAGAATCGATATTCTAAACAAAAATACAAGTCATTTTGAAACCTGGTGGAAGTGAATCTGCTGGAGGTGTCATTACATAAAGAATAGAGGAGGTGCAGAAAGTTCACCTTCTAAGAAGAAGAACTCCAAGGAAATAAAAAAAAACATCTCTGCAAGAAAGAGATGTACTGCGAATATAACGAGGATGTATTCAAGAAAACATCATTCAGTTACGGTCTCTCCCGCCAATTATTATTCTTATACTCCATTTGTCATGATGCCTGCCAATCCTGATTTAAAACCAGTGTTTCCGAATTTGATGAACACATGGAAAGCGATCTAAAACAAAAAATAAACTTCTACTGCTGTAGGTACTGCTGCATTCAAAACGTGGTCTCTCAGGTCAGAACAGGTGTTCTTCAACTTTACCGGATTTATCCAAATAATAACTGGCTAAGCTTACTCCGTTCAAAACACCCTATACTCGAGTGGTGCTCATAGTTAAGTTGGTACTACGTTCCGACAATCGGTGTAGACAAATTCCAGTGTACAAAAAGAAGTGTTGCTTAGGATTCACTTCAGTTCCTTCCTGCGAAACAAAGAGGTCACAAAGTTCACGCCATCATCATCAACAACGTTTAGTCTTCCGCAAAAGCGAAAAGGGACTCCTAGTTTAGTTAAACAGTGGGATACTTTAACAGTACTAACCAAATCCATTATTCGGATACAAAAACAAGTCATTAAATAAGTACCAAAAGAAATCATCGATGCCGTGTCTGCGTGATGTTTGAACGTTTTAAAAGGAACGGTGCCTTTGACCAAGATACAATAAAAACGATTACGACGACATAGTCACCTTCTTTGCCAAATGGTGAAAAACAAACTTCACATCAGTCAAAGGAAAACAAATACTTGTTCAACAAGAAGTATTTGAACCCATGCTTTGTTGGGATCGATTGCTGGACCACCTTTAGGGGGAGCGATGAGGTCATAAAGAAGAATATAAAAAGGACAAACGTTTCTTAAAAAACATCACACTTGTACCCTTGCATCTTACGCAAGGACTAAATTTTATTTTAGTTCCTTATAAAACATGAATGAAACTCCATCTTTGGTACGAACAACGTTCACTTCATTTATCTCCTAATCCTAATCTTACTGATATGTCACAAGTACAACAAGCTGTACAATCGCTGATAGATCGAACGGCTTTTTCAGATAACGAAATATCGCAATGCTACTGACAGTTATTGCAACTCCTTCAGCTATTTCAGCGGAAAGCATTACCCCACACGGCTAAACCTACTCTAAGAGGTTTCAAGAATGTCATAAAATGCGATGAAAAAAAAAATAAACAGCAAAATTGACGATGTTGACACCCTTTCAATAGAAGAAAAAAGTGAAAAAAAGAAAGCAGAAGGCAGCATTCGTCAATGGCAAAGAGATTCAAATAATCAGGTAACAATTAGGCTATGTAACTGACGTGTTTTCACAATCATTTTCGGTAGTTTCTTAGACATCTGCAACAATGTTAGAGTTATTGCAAGCTTTAAAACTGGCCTATTAAACAATATGGTCGACATCCTTTGAGAAGGCTAAAATTTTCTTAACCAAGCTTTTGAAAAGAAATTGAAAGTGACATTCATGTTTTCTCCACTGAAATTCCCAAAAAAAAGCTTGTGTCATTGAACGTTTTCAAGAATGTTCAAAGAACATATGTGAACAATATTTTATTGTTCAACATACTCTCGAATACATCGACATGTTACCACGTTTAATTAAAGCTTACAATCAATCGTATCATAGTAGCATCGGATATATACCAGACGAAGTGATACCTGCAAAAAAGTGATAGTGTTTGATCGAATGTTTGGAACGTCCAAAGCACGAAAGAAGTTTTAAAGGCTAGAGATTGAGTTCGCATTAGGAGCACAAAACGCACTTTTGACAAAAGTTATTTTCCCAACTGGACGACAGAATTGTTTCGTGTTACTCGACGGGAGAGTGGGCGTGGTTCTCCCAATTATAAATTGGAAGATATAAGAGGATAAGTGTTACAAGAAACATTTTACTTGGGTTTGTTACAAGTGACGAAGAAGACAACGTGTTCGATATCGAAAACATTCTCAATCGGAAAAAAAAACACTTAAAGTGAGAAAACATCGATTTCAAGAAGTGAAAGTTCGCTGGAATGGATATCCAACCATTTTCAATTCTTGGATTGCTGCTTCACAAGTCATCGACTATAAACTAAGAGCAGAAGTTACCACCATGCCCTTAAATGCAGCAAAATTTCTTTCTCGGATTATCTCTCTCCAAGAACTACAAAGTCAGTCACTGTATGTGTGGCTTGGAGAAAAGTCCCTAAAATCGAATCGACCTTATCAGCTAAATCTGTGTGGCGTACTGTGTCATTGGAAATGCAATTGGAAATATGCGTTTGCAGCAAAGAAATAAACAACTATGTACTATTTTTTTAGCAGATATATTGGTTATCTTCTTCTCAGTCCTTCTTTGAAATATATTAAGTACAACAACAACGGTCACTTCAACAATGCCAGTCTGTTAGAACAACAGTTACTTGTATCTGAAAGCCAAAACATCAACAATCCAGGGAAGATGTCAGAGCAGCTTCAGTCAACAAGTTTATGCATTCGTTTTTCAGTGAAATGAATAACAAACAGTTCAGCAGAAACATAGACACCTTCCCTTACCTAGCCTACCTTTGAAAATCTTTTGACTTGCGGAAAAATAAATACACTTCTGTATGCTTCCGTGTTATTGAAACCTGACACTATGGATGCTTTTAACGACATAGATTTAACAGAAGTTGACGCTCCGCACAATTTTGGATTAACAACATCTGAAAGAAACACAGCAAATAGGTAGAAAGATATATCCTTTGCATGTGCACATTAGCTGCAAGACAAGCGCTTGTAAATAAAGTGGATTTGCATTTTGACATGTGGTTGCAAAGCAAGAATTTGTTGAATGGAGTGGATGTATACATGAGAATGAATCAAAGTAGTGTCGTGTTCCATTTGATGACTAATGCTAACGAGTACACAAAAAAACATCTAAGAAAATCAAGATTGTGTGCGACGAATGGATGTATTACCTAAACAAAGAAATTTCGTCCGCCAAATCTGAGTAGAATGACAGCCCAGTATCCTGTACGACGTGTGGAAGAAGAAACCTTCATGGTTGTCACTGGGCTATTATAAATAAGATCGGAGACATCTTTTCCTAAGTCAACTACCAGAAAGTTTGCTTATCGGGATCTGATCAGTGTGGCTCTCAAAGGGGCTATCAATTAAAATCATTTCAAGTTCCAACATATCAACGTGTCCACGATGGAATTAACTCGAGATGGCCAAACCTTGTGTAGCAGATCGCTTGAACCAAACTTAGTCCAGAAATATTACTTCAGATCTTAGCTGACACTGTTCGAAGCCACATGACAACTAGCAACCAACCATAGCCACCGCAGTTTGTTCAACAATCACGCAGAAGAATATAATTTGTAATTATTTGATTCCATTTCAGACTATGGCAGTGACGAGGGACATTTCCACCCTATAAACTCAGGCGTAACATCAGTTTGCACTATTTATGGTCAACACAGTTAACGTCATCTTGTATGCAGAATTCGATAATACTCATCATGCCAACAGTTTAATACAGGCGATTATAGACTATTAGAAAAGAAAAATATAACTTATGAAATTAGGCGAAGAGGATGTTTTCCATCAAGACCAACATCAGCAGACACAAAACAAGAAAAATACAGTCATCATATCAAGATGGTCATAACAACAAAACATGGAGACTCCTGTTCTGCTCGTGGCTTGGCTGAATAAATTAAGGACCTAACTGTACACTATTATCATGGTTGCCAAACTGATCATTCCGGTAATAACCAACACGATAAATATTTGATGATAAATCCAGAAGACAAGTTGGAAGAGTCTCTGGAAGAGGCATGGACTCCATCCCAGAAGACACGAAGAGTTTTAAAAGTGATAAAAAGACTCGAGTGACCATTCTTCACCTCTACTGACGTCTTTGGAAACGAAACGCATTGAAGCTCTTTCACAACAAAGTACAGAGACTGAACTTACTTAAAAAGACAATTTTCAAGCAATAAAAATAAAGTTTGGTCTGATAACTTATCATTATATGTGAAGAAAAAAAATGAATAACTGGAACTTCTGACACATCTTGGAATCCTGTGGTGTGCGACCAAGGTGAACGTCCTCATCGAATACCTAAGGATATTCAAGTCTACGTCATCAACACAGACGACAGTCATTGCCCAAGAACCCATTGTGTAGCCTTCTACTTTCCCAGAGACCACAGTTTGGAACATTGTGTCTGGCGGGTGACATCGTCGACTTTATGAGAAGAACTTCCGTTTCTGCTCAGTTAAGTAATGTGAGATATACAAGGATCAGATTCCATTGTGTGTGGACAATATTGCAAGTTTTTATCAACACAGTCTTGGATTTCCCTTAGAACATTTTGTGACTTGTTTTGACCACCAGTACTCTTGAAGCAATAATGAAAATAGAACGGTGGTTTGGTGAAAGTTATGGCAAACAATTTTCTTCGGCACAGAAACGTAGTGTGCATCGATGACAAAATGAAACTATTAGATCACTGGAAGTCAGGTCTGACTCTACAACGTTGTTAACCATGTGAATACGCTATTAAATGTTTTAGTATTTGTAAATAAAGAAGAAGGGATTAGTCATGTTCCCTCTCTTCACTGTTGATGTTTCAGTAAGTTTATTGATTACAAACCTATGGTGTTAAACAAAGTAACAGAAAAGGCTAACACAACAAGTTTAGTAAAACTTAACAAATACTGTTTTCCCTAGAACACATAGTAAAGATTTAAAAGTAACTTACAGTAATGTGAATTCAATACCGAATAATCCTAATAGTTTGATCATTAGTTTAAACGTACATTTCCTTGAATGAATTCACAACAATCCCATAATAGGGATTTCGTCCTAAATGCAAATGAGCACCTTGTAATTCCAGTGAATATTTTAAATATAAGATTACTCTCAAATTAAATCTGAGCACAAATGAACTTATACAGTCACCTGACTTATGACTCAGCAAAATGACCTGAGCTTAAGTAATTTGAAAAGGAAATCACCATCAAACTCGTCAGCAAGGTCACTTCAGGTACACCATGGTATTTCCAAGGAAACAACCAATATACTGGACTCAAATATGAGTAAACAATCTATTTATAACTTACACATAAGACAAAAAGATGGGAGTAGTCAGCCAGGCCTCTACCCACAATTACTGAAAAGAGCAAGCACGCCGTATGGATAATAAATAACATTATTAAGGAAAACATTTTGAGTTTTTAAAAAAAATAAATGGTGTTGTCTTGGTTTTATACCCCAAAAATCATCATTTGTATATGATCTTTCATATTATTTCTGTCAATCTTTACATTTGTAATGTTTTTGTTCACGTTCTGGAAAAGACCCTACGCTGTAGTCAAACCCATGGTGAGACATCTCCACGGTCAGGGCCACTAACATCTAATTGAAAAGAGATACTAGTAAAATCATTTCCAATTTTTGTTTGTCTGTTTACTTAAACAATTCTACTCAGAGTGATTGTGTATTTGTAGGCATATTGTATGTTTAGACACTATCTAACCTGTGTGCATCAAACATATCTCAGTTCAATGTTGATAAATTTGTGCGAAGAAAGAATAGTTTAATAATGGTCAGCTAAATTTTGCTTATTTTCAATTCTGTACAACAGATGCTTTCCTACACGTTCGGAAATTTGTACTATAAAATATTTTTCTCTACTTCCGTTCTTAAAACATATAAAGCGGTGTTTTCAGCAGTCTTGTCGTTCATTCATTCTTAGTCAGAAACCATCCCCCCAGTCATAAACATTATGCCACGCCTGCTGTGGTAGAAAGCGGAGATGGGCCACCTATGAGGTGTTCTCGTCCTGCCACGAGCAGCTAATGGCTTGGGTACCACTTGATACAAAAAAGTCAGGGGCTTAACTGCGTATACGTGGCAGTAAGGCACAGATGATAACCAACCTACCCATTCCAAAGTACTGGAGGAATACTAACGAGGACCAGCAAGCAATAACAGCTAGATCTCTCTAAGGCGTAGGTACGCAAAAGCGATAATGTAACTCCTGGGGAGATATCGGGAAGTGCCCGACGCAGCGGGTGCCAGTCTAGGGGTGTAACAGCAGAGGTATAAGCTGGTCTAGTGGTGGTTCCTGTTTTCCACACGACGAATAACTAAGAAATTCTCTTTGAGTAAATTGACCAGTCATAAAAGACCATATTGGCCGTACACAACTTAAATTCTTGATTGATTGATTGATTGATTGGGTCTTGCCACACATCGTCGTCCCTGTGGAAACAAAATACAGTTAGCCAGCACTGCAAAGTTGGTAAATGAGTACGATTATGAAACTTATGGTACTGAGTGCAACATCTCCTGGACCGGATGGAAAGAGTTGTATGCCTACCCCAGCCTCAGTCACTGAGAGAGAGAGAGAGAGAGAGAGAGAGAGAGAGAGAGAGAGAGAGAGAGAGAGAGAATATAATTAAATTCTGCAGTGGGATCATCAGAGAAGTGCTAGATGAAGAAGTGCAGAAGACAAACGGCGTGGACAGAGAAGTAGGCGTAGGAACAGAATATGAAAGAGAGGGAATCCCCGCACACTAATGGACACTTAATGATTCACCAAGAATATATGCGACAGATGGGAAAAAAAGAATGGCTACCGCAGCAACCACCAGTAAGCCTCTAGCAGCAACAAACTCAACATTCTTAGGACAGAGAAACGGAGGCCAGTGAGCCTGATTTTAGGCTCAATTTTTCTGTGTCCAGATCCTATGAATACTCAGACAAGCTGTGTCCTTGATATGTAGTTGTCCTGCACATAGATAAGCACCCATGATCCAGGACATAACCAAACGAAAACTTAAACAATCCCCGTGTGTGTGTGTGTGTGTGTGTGTGTGTGGTTTTGTTTATTTGATCACCCTTCTTTTACATCCTATCCGCTTTTACGTGAAAGTATCTTTGTGTGCATGTAAGTATATAAGTGAGTGTTAGATGTAGTCAAAAATTATGTGCTGGAAAGTAATCAAAAAGCCGGGTTTTGGATAATGATCAACCTTTGGCATGTTGAATAGTAATCATAAATTTGGCCTTGGATAGTACTGTAAATTAGTGTGGACTGTATTATGATGCCATAAATTGTTCCCATGTTAAATTCTCGTTAGACGCTCAAGTGACTCACAAATATAAATCTACGACGTAATGTTAATTCCCCGGTCTGACGCTCAAGTGCCCCACATTACTACTTTTGCCATTCTAATGCTACCTAAAATCCACCTTTCACTAAAGTCACCTGTCCCGTTTCATCATCCATTGTCGAAAAGTCTTTGTGCCATTCTTTTGATTTCCTATCAATCGATTCTAATCACGTGCATGACGGCGTCATCTTAAATCATCGATTGTTCTTACCTGGGAAGAATATAATTTTTCATTCTTATGCATGCATGATACAACCTGTCTGTGCGACAAAGCAAGTTAAAAAGTGTCCCACATGAGATGACCTAACAGTATAAGAGCAAAATAAGTGTGACGTCATCGACTCTGCTGTGAATCTATTAGTTATTTCTAGCGATAACTAAATTTTACTGGCACGTCAACCACACTGAAAACTAGGCTTACCTGCTATATCGTTTGGCATAAAATATCTTGCTTTAAATATAAAAAAAATTTCGAATAAGTAGCAACATATATTTTTATCGAGTATCAGCCATTTTATATCTTCAAAATTATTCCTTGTTGAGAGCTTGAGAAATCACCTTCAGATGCTATTTACTGCCTCAGCACGTGGATAATAATTAAACACATTAAATGATAATAACAAAAATAAATGATTGCACATGAATGACAATCAATGTATCGATCGTTGGAGTTACATACTTTTCTTAAATAAGAAAATAATTTGGAAAAGGGACGAAGTTGGAATGAAAAGTCAAAGGGAGATTGTCGTAAAGTTAAGACAAAGGACAGATTCAATATGTTCAATATACTGTGTATTGAGATGACATCTTGTTTACTGATATTGCATACTGTTTATTCAGATGACATCTTGTTAACTGATATGACATACTGTTTATTCAGATGACATCTTGTTTATTGATATGACATACTGTTTATTCACATGACATCTTGTTTACTGATAAGACATACTGTTTATTCACATGACATCATGTTTACTGATATGACATACTGTTTATTCAGATGACATCTTGTTTATTGATATGACATACTGTTTATTCAGATGACATCTTGTTTATTGATATGACATACTGTGTATTGAGATGACATCTTGTTTACTGATATGACATACTGTGCATTGAGATGACATATTGTCTATTGATATAACATACTGTCTATTTAATTGACATATTGTTTATTGATATCTCATACTGTCTATTCAGATGACATATTGTTTCTTGATACGACACACTGTTTATTCAGACAACATCTTGTTTATTGATATGACATACTGTGTATTGAGATGACATCTTGTTTACTGATATTACATACTGTCTATTCAGATGACATATTGTTTATTGATATCACATACTGTTTATTCAGATGACATATTGTTTATTGATACGACATACTGTGATTGATATGACATAATGTTTCTTGAGATAACATGCTCATTATTGATATGACATACTCTTTATTGATATGTCATAGAGTTTAAGATGACATACTTTTTATTGATGTTACATACTGTTTATTGAGATGATATACTGTTTATGGATATGACATACTGTGTATTGATATGATGTACTGTTTATTGACATTACATGTAATTTGTTTAAGGAGCAATACAAACGGTGCATGAAGTCAGTGGCGTCACTGGGGCTGGTGTCACCCAGTGCGGTAACTCATGGTGTCACCTCCATGGACCTCCTTCCTGCACAAAAATTCAAAAGTTTTATAGACAGTCATTTTGGTGCCACTCTTTCTGATGGTGTCACCTGGTGCGGTCCATACCTCCCGCACCCCCGTAGTGACGCCACTGCATGAAGTCACTTACAAGCCATGTAATCTGCCGTTAGTGTCAAAGGTAGTTTTAGCCACTAAGATCAAACGATATTAGTATATATCAGTATATCGCAGTGTTAGTTAGAAGGACAATGAATCTATTGTTAATTTCTAATTTTCAAGGAACCAAGAGTAATTTTAGGAAAGATAAATGTAGATGAACGTTGTGTGGAAAGAAAATTGATTTCCGAATATTTAAATTAAATGATACAAGAGTACTCATGAATGTATAAATCTTCCAAGAAAAAGTTATTGACATTACACTTAGGTTAACAGATCAAGTTTTATCGATGTCACTTATTAGCCATGAAGGTAGTAATATTATGGAGGTATGAAAAAGATTGAATGGATTCCCATATTTTTTATAGGACCTCTCAAAGCCCCTTATAGTTAAATCGAAAATAGAGAACTAAAAATTGCGGGTATCTATGTTAGTGAACCGTGATAAGTATCAGCGGACATTGACGGTTAGACATGTGACCCAAATACGGATATGCGTGGAAAGACTACAGCCTGGCTTTGGTATAAGAAGAGAGTATAATCTGGCCTTCGTACAAAAAAAGATTACAGTCTGGCCTTGGAATACAAAAAGAGTACAGTCTGGCCTAATTATGCAAAAAGAGTACAGTCTGGCTTTGGTATACAAAGCGTTCTGACTGACAGGCGAAATAAAAGAAGAATCGTTTTACCTAATGGATATTGCTTTGAAGACTGCACCAGTTGACGCTCTAATTTGGCTACTTTCAGCATCAGTACTTCGACGTCATTTGTAAGCAGTAACCGTTTCTCTTTCTCCTCTTCAAGACGTAGACGTATGGCACTGATGTCGCCCTTCTCTGTGTCTTCTAGCAGACCAACTGCTTCCGAGCTAAACTTCCATACATTGAAAATAATGAAAATCATGACCAGATTCACTTTATTCATTCTAACCTTAGGTATTCGTCAATATCCCAAACTGTTATTATTGCGTCGATGACTGCTTTGCTAGAATAAATATGTTTATACCAACAAGTAAAGCAGCTCGAAGTTTCTTAACTCTGACGGTAAAGTAGGAGTATTAATGAATTTAAACTTTTTGATAAGATCGTACTGAGTGTCGAAGCTTTCCGGGCTTCTGTAACGATTGTTCAAAACGTATCATTATATATCAAATATTTCTCACTGATAAGTAAGTGCCACTTAATGTTTTATAAATATGTTGGTTTTCTAATTGGGAAATATGAGACATGTTTTTAACTAATTATATTGTATTGTATTTTATGTGCGGTTCGTGTCCACAAATAACTAGGTTATTTTCACAGCTTGACAGTAAGTAGGCTTTTCTCACAGCTTGACAACGAATAGGCTATTTTAACAGTTTGACAACGACTAGGCTATCTCACAGTTTGACAACACCTAGGCAATTTTCAACCCCCTAAGCATTTTCACACTTTGACAGTGACTAGGCTATTTTCACACCTCTAGGCGTTTTCACAGCTCTACAACAAATAGTCTATTTTCACACCTTAAAAGCATTTTCACAACTCGACAACGAATAGGCTATTTTGACACCTCAGAGCTCGACATCAACCAAACTATTTTTACACCTCAAGGCATTTTCAGAGCATGACAACGACTAGGCTATTTTCACAGCTCAAAGCAGTTTCAAAGTTTGAAAATGATCAATGAATTTCAAGTGACTCGAGCTGCCCGATTGTTTCAAAGTTGCGACGTTTATTTTCCTCAGTAGATGGCGTTGACTTTAATCGCAAATATAGGTTAGTGAGTCACTTCCATTTTGAAATATCATGGTCGACAGGTTTCTTACCATCTTGACATAAAGTATGACTTTGGTCAAAA
>JAECUM010038732.1:0-27428 GCA_016617855.1 Megalonaias nervosa | reverse complement strand
CCCTAAATGGGTTCAAACCATATTGGATCTTAAGACGTGAAACATTACCTTCTCTAATTGTGTTCAAACCATATTGGATCTTAAGACGTCTTACATTACCTTCCCTAAGCGCGTTTAAACCATATTAGATCTAAAGACGTCTAACATTGCCTTCCCTAAGCGCGTTCAAACCATATTGGATCTTAAGACGTCTTACATTTCCTTCCCAAAGTGTGTTCAAACCGTATTGGATCTTCAGACGTCTGACATTGCCTTCCCTGAGCGAGTACGTCTAATATTGCCTTCCGTAAGCGTGTTTAAACCATATTAAATATTAGGACGTCGAACATTACCATCCCTAAGCGTGTTCAAACCATATTAGATCTTAAGACGTCTTACATTGTCTTACCTAAGCGTGTTCAAACCATATTCGATCTTAAGACGTCTAACATTACCTTCCCTAAGCGCGTCCAAACCATATTCAATCTTAAGACGTCTTACATTGCTTTCGCTAAGCGAGTTAAAACCATATTGGATCTTAAGACGTCTAAAATTACCTTCCCTAAGCGCGTTCAAACCATATTGGATCTTAAGACGTCTAAAATTACCTTCCCTATGGGCGTTCAAACCATATTGGATCTTAAGACGTCTTACATTGCCTTCCCTAAGCGCGTTCAAACCATATTAGATCTTAGGACGTCTAACATTGCCTTCCCTATGCGCGTTCAAACCATATTCGATCTTAAGACGTCTTCCATTGCCTTCCATAAGCGCGTACGTCTAACATTGCCTTCCCTAAGCGTGTTCAAACCATATTGGATCTTAAGACGTCTTACATCACCTTCCCTCAGCGTGTTGAAACCATACTAGATCATAAGACGTCTAACATTACCTTCCCTAAGCTTTTTCAAACCATATTAGATCTTAAGACGTCTAACATAACCTTCCCTAAGCGTGCTCAATACATATTAGATCTTAAGACGTCTTACATCGCCTTCCCAAAGCGTGTTCAAACCATACTAAATCTTAAGACGTGTAATATTACCTTACCCTAAGCGTGTTCAAACCATATTAGATCTTAAGACGTCTAACATTACCTTCCTAAGCGTGTTCAAACCATATTAGATCTTAAGACGTCTTACATTGCCTTCCCTAAGCGTGTTCAAACCATGCTAAATCTTAATACGTGTAACATTACCTTCCCTAAGCGTGTCCAAACCATATTAGATCTTAAGGCGTCTAACATTGCCATCACTAGGGGCGTTCAGGCCATATTGGATCTTAAGACGTCTAACATTACCTTCCCTAAGCGCGTTCAACCCATATTGGATCTTAAGACGTCTAACATTACCTTCCCTAAGCGCGTTCAAACCATATTGGATCTCAAACCATACTGGATCTTAAGACGTCTAACATTACCTTCCCGATGCGCGTTCAAACAATATTGGATTTTAAGACCTCTTACATTGCCTTCCCTAAGCGCGTTCAAACCATATTAGAGCTGAAGACGTCTTACGTTGCCTTCCTTAAGCGCGTTCAAACCATATTAGATCTTAAGACGTCTAACATTACCTTCCCTAAACGGGTTCGAACCATACTGGATCCTAAGACGTCTAAGATTATCTTCTCTAATCGTGTTCAAACCATATTAGATATTAAGACGTCTTACATCACCTTCTCTAAGCGCGTTCAAACAATACTAGATCTTAAGACGTCTAACATTGCCTTCCCTAACGTGTTCAAACGATATTGGATCTTAAGACGTCTTATCTTGCCTTCCCTAAGTGCGTGCAAACCACATTGGATCTTAAGATGTCTTACATTGCCTTCCCTAAGCGCGCGTAAGTCTAACATTGCCTTCCCTAAGCGTGTTCAAATCATTCTGGATCTTAAGACGTCTAATATTACCTTCCCCAAGGGTATTGAAACCATATTGGATCTTAAGACGTCTAACATTACCTTCCCTAAGCATGCTCAAACCATATTAGATCATAAGACGTCTAACATTACCTTCCCTAAGCGTCTTCAAAACATATTAGATCTTAAGACGTCTTACATTGCCTTCCTTAAGCGTGTTCGAGCCATATTGGATCTTAAGACGTTTAACATTACCTTCCCTAAGCGTGTTGAAACCATATTAGATCTTAAGAGGTCTAACATTACCTTCCCTAAGCGTGTTCAAACCATATTAGATCTTAAGACTTTTAACATTGCCTTCCCTAAGCGTGTTCAAACCATATTAGATCATACGACGTCTAACATTGCCTTCCCTAAGCGCGTTCAAACCATATTGGAACTTAAGACGTCTTACATTGCCTTCACTAAGCGCGTTCAAACCATATTGGATCTTAAGATGACTAACATTACCTTCCTTAAGCGCGTTCAAACCATATTGGATCCCAAACCATATTGGATCTTAAGACGTCTGACATTACCTTCCCCAAGCGCGTTCAAACCATATTGAATCTTAAGACGTCTTACATTACCTTCCCTAAGCGCGTTCAAACCATATTAGATCTTAAGACGTCTAACATTGCCTTCCCTAAGCGCGTTCAAACCATATTCGATCTTAAGACGTCTTCCATTGCCTTCCATAAGCGCGTACGTCTAACATTGCCTTCCCTAAGCGTGTTCAAACCATATTGGATCTTAAGACGTCTTATATCACCATCCCTCAGCGTGTTGAAACCATATTAGATCATAAGACGTCTAACATTACCTTCCCTAAGCTTTTTGAAACCATATTAGATCTTAAGACGTCTAACATAACCTTCCCTAAGCGTGTTCAATACATATTAGATCTTAAGACGTCTTACATCGCCCTCCCAAAGCGAGTTCAAACCATACTAAATCTTAAGACGTGTAACATTATCTTCCCTAAGCGTGTTCAAACCATATTAGATCTTAAGACGTCTAACATTGCCTTCACTAAGGGCGTTCAGACCATATTGGATCTTAAGACGTCTTACATTGCCTTCCCTAAGCACGTTCAAACCATATTGGATCTTAAGACGTCTAACATTACCTTCCTGATGCGCGTTCAACCCATATTGGATCTTAAGAGTTCTAACATTACCTTCCCTAAGCGCGTTCAAACCATATTGGATCTCAAACCATACTGGACCATATTGGATCTTAAGACCTCTTACATTGCCTTCCCTATGCGCGTTCAAACCATATTAGATCTGAAGACGTCTTACATTGCCTTCCTTAAGCGCGTTCAAACCATATTAGATCTTATAACGTCTAACATTACCTTAACTAAACGGGTTCGAACCATACTGGATCTTAAGAAGTCTATCATTATCTTCTCTAATCGTGTTCAAACCATATTAGATATTAAGACTTCTTACATTACCTTCTCTAAGCGCGTTCAAACAATATTAGATCTTAAGACGTCTAACATTGCCTTCCCTAACGTGTTCAAACCATATTGGATCTTAAGACGTCTTACACTGCCTTCCCTAAGTGCGTGCAAACCATATTGGATCTTAAGACGTCTGACATTGCCTTCCCTGAGCGCGTACGTCTAATATTGCCTTCCGGAAGCGTGTTTGAACCATATTAGATCTTAAGACGTCTAACATTGCCTTCACTAAGCGCGTTCAAACCATATTGGATCTTAAGACGTCTAACATTGCCTTCATTAACTGCGTTCAAACCATATTGGATCTTAAGACGTCTAACATTACCGTCCCTAAGCGCGTTCAACCCATATTGGATCTCAAACCATTTTGGATGTTAAGACGTCTAACATTACCTTCCCTAAACGGGTTCAAACCATATTGAATCTTAAGACGTCTTACATTGCCTTCCCTAAGCGCGTTCAAACCATATTGGATCTTAAGACGTCTTACATTGCCTTCCCTAAGCGTGTTTAAACCGTATTGGATCTTAAGACGTTTGACATTGCCTTCCCTGAGCGCGTACGTCTAATATTGCCTTCCGTAAGCGTGTTCAAACCATATTAGATGATAAGACGTCTTACATTGTCTTCCCTAAGCGTGTTCAAACCGTATTGGATCTTAAGACGTCTGACATTGCCTTCACTGAGCGCGTACGTCTAATATTGCCTTCCGTAAGCGTGTTCAAACCATATTAGATCATAAGACGTCTTACATTGCCTTCCCTAAGCGTGTTCAAACCATATTAGATCTTAAGACGTCTAACATTGCCTTCACTAAGTGCGTTCAAACCATATTGGATCTTAAGACGTCTAACATTACCTTCCTGGTTCGCGTTCAACCCATATTGGATCTTAAGACGTCTAACATTACCTTTCGTAAGCGCGTTCAAACCATATTGGACCTCAAACCATACTGGATCTTAAGACGTCTAACATTACCTTCCCGATGCGATTTCAAACCATATTGGATCTTAAGACCTCTTACACTGCCCTTCCCTAAGCGCGTTCAAACGATATTGGATCTTAAGACCTCTTACATTGCCTTCCTTAAGCGCGTTCAAACCATATTAGATCTTAAGACGTCTAACATTACCTTCCCTAAACGGGTTCAAACCATATTCGATCTTAAGACGTCTAACATAATCTTCTCTAATCGTGTTCAAACCATATTAGATATTAAGACGTCTTACATTACCTTCTCTAAGCGCGTTCAAACAATATTAGATCTTAAGACGTCTAACATTGCCTTCCCTTAGCGCGTTCAAACCATATTGGATCTTAAGACGTCTTATCTTGCCTTCCCTAAGTGCGTGCAAACGATATTGGATCTTAAGAAGTCTAACATTGCCTTCCCTAAGCGCGTACATCTAACATTGCCTTCCCTAAGCGTGTTCAAATCATACTGGATCTTAAGACGTCTAATATTACCTTCCCCAAGGGTATTTAAACCATATTGGATCTTAAGACGTCTAACATTACCTTCCCTAAGCGTGTTCAAACCATATTAGATCATAAGACGTCTAACATTACCTTCCCTAAGCGTGTTCAAACCTTATTAGATCTTAAGACGTCTAACATTACCTTCCCTAAGCGCGTTCAAACCATATTAGATCCCAAACCATATTGGATCTTAAGACGTCTGACATTACCTTCCCTAAACGGGTTCAAACCATACTGAATCTTAAGACGTCTTACATTGCCTTCCCTAAGCGCGTTCAAACCATATTAGATCTTAAGACGTCTTACATTGCCTTCCCTAAGCGCGTTCAAACCATATTAGATCTTAAGACGTCTAACATTACCTTCCCTAAACGGGTTCAAACCATATTGGATCTTAAGACGTCTAACATTACCTTCTCTAATTGTGTTCAAACCATTTTGGATCTTAAGACGTCTTACATTACCTTCCCTAAGCGCGTTCAAACCATATTAGATCTTAAGACGTCTAACATTGCCTTCCCTAAGCGCGTTCAAACCATATTGCATCTTAAGACGTCTTACACTGCCTTCCCTAACGCGTTCAAACCATATTGGATCTTAAGAGGTCTTAGATTGCCTTCCCTAAGCGTGTTCAAACCGTATTGGATCTTAAGACGTCTGACATTGCCTTCCCTGAGCGCGTACGTCTAATATTGCCTTCGTAAGCGTGTTTAAACCATATTAGATCTTAAGACGTCTAACATTGCCTTCACTAAGCGCGTTCAAACCATATTGGATCTTAAGACGTCTAACATTGCCTTCACTAACTGCGTTCAAACCATATTGGATCTTTAAGACGTCTAACATTACCGTCCCTAAGCGCGTTCAACCCATATTGGATCTTAAGACGTCTAACATTATCTTCCCTAAGCGCGTTCAAACCATATTGGATCTGAAACCATACTGGATCTTAAGACGTCTAACATTACTTCTCTAATTGTGTTCAAACCATATTGGATCTTAAGACGTCTTACATTACCTTCCCTAAGCGCGTTCAAACCATATTGGATCTTAAGACCTCTTACATTGCCTTCCCTAAGAGCGTTCAAACCATATTAGATCTTAAGACGTCTAACATTACCTTCCCTAAACGGGTTCAAACCATACTGGATCTTAAGACGTCTAACATTATCTTCTTTAATCGTGTTCAAACCATATTAGATATTAAGACGTCTTACATTACCTTTTCTAAGCGCGTTCAAACAATATTAGATCTTAAGACGTCTAAGATTGCCTTCCCTTAGCGCATTCAAACCATATTGGATCTTAAGACGTCTTACCTTGCCTTCCCTATGTGCGTGCAAACCATATTGGATCTTAAGAAGTCTTACATTGCCTTCCCTAAGCGCTCGTACGTCTAACATTGCCTTCCCTAAGCGTGTTCAAAACATATTAGATCTTAAGACGTCTTACATTACCTTCCCTAAGCGCGTTCAAACCATATTGTATCTTAAGACGTCTAACACTGCCTTCCCTAAGCGTGTTCAAACCATATTAGATCTTACGACGTCTATCATTGCCTTCCCTAAGCGCGTTCAAACCATATTGGATCTTAAGACGTCTTACATTGCCTTCACTAAGCGCGTTCAAACCATATTGGATCCCAAACCATATTGGATCTTAAGACGTCTGACATTACCTTCCCTAAGCGCGTTCAAACCATATTGGATCTTAAGACGTCTTACATTATCTTCCCTAAGCGTGTTCAAACCATATTGGATCTTAAGACGTTTAACATTGCCTTCCCTAAGCGTGTTCAAACCATATTAGATCTTAAGACGTCTAACATTGCCTTCCCTAAGCGAGTTCAATCCATATTGGATCTTAAGACGTCTTACATTGCCTTCACTAAGCGCGTTCAAACCATATTGGATCTAAAGACGTCTAATATTACCTTCCGTAAGGGCGTTCAAACCATATTGGATCCCAAACCATATTGAATCTTAAGACGGCTGGCATTACCTTCCCTAAGCGCGTTCAAACCATATTGGATCTTAAGACGTCTTACATTGCCTTCCCTAAGCGCGTTCAAACCATATTAGATCTTAAGACGTCTAACATTGCCGTCCCTAAGCGCGTTCAAACCATATTGGATCTTAAGACGTCTTACATTGCCCTCTCTAAGCGCGTTCAATCCATATTGGATCTAAAGACGTCTAACATTACCTTCCGTAAGTTCGTTCAAAACATATTATATCCCAAACCATATTGGATCTTAAGACGTCTGACATTACCTTCCCTAAACGGGTTCAAACCATATTGGATGTTAAGGCGTCTAACATTACCTTCTCTAATCGTGTTCAAACCATATTGGATCTTAAGACGTCTGACATTACCTTCCCTAAGCGCGTTCAAACCATATTAGATCTTAAGACGTCTAACGTTGCCTTCCCTAAGCGAGTTCAAACCATATTGGATCTTAAGACGTCTTACACTGTCTTCCCTAAGCGCGTTCAAACCATATTGGATCTTAAGACGTCTGACATTGCCTTCCCTAAGCGCGTGCGTCTAATGTTGCCTTCCGTTAGCGTGTTCAAACCATATTAGATCTAAAGACGTCTAACATTACCTTCCCTAAGCGTGTGCAAACCATATTAGATCTTAAGACGTCTAGCATTACCTTTTCCCTAAGGGTGAACTTCAGTTTCAAATGTTTCATTATTTTTCGGTGTTTTATAAACATTTGTTTTTTTTTTTTTTTTAAAGCAATGTATGATATTTAAAGAAAACAAATACAAAGACATTTATGATATCTGGGGGATTACTTTGTAATATGTAACCTTGTATCGGTCTTCAAAAATTTACATTTTTAAAACTTAAATTGATTTCTTCTTTCTTTCTATTTTATCAACCTGACTTTCACCTTCAGAAACCAAATGCTTAAATAAAGTCAAGATTTCTTTCGTGAATAATTTAATAATTAGTCATTTTTTAAATAGTTCAATCATTAATCGGAATATTTAATTGTTCTGTGAATCTTGAACGGCTGAAATGTCGAATAAAGAGGTATCTGATTTTTCAACGGATAGAAAAATATCAGAAACTGTCAGCAATAACTCCGAGCGGATTTACGTTATGTGCAATATATCTTTTATAAAGAAAATGTTTTCTTTTTTTCCCCCAAAATATGATGACCTTATCAGAATTAAATTGAATTCGTTATTTTATCGTTTTGTTGATGGTATTTATTTATGCTTATAATATAATATAATATAATATAATATAATATAATATAATATATATAATATAACAATTCATTGCCTCTGCCGATGATTGAAATGAAAGCTTTTCAGAGAATATTAGCTAAAATTGCACATCTAGAGCGTTGTCAGTTACACTTGTGTGTTAAGAATAGACAAACACGCGATCTGCCAAGCATTTACATTTGCCTGATGATTACATGCAAGATTCTGTTATTACTCTATATGCTTCTAGAGACTTGGCGAGACAAAGTCAAATGGTTGTTATTGTTTTGGGTTTAACGCACTTTCTCATCACAAGATAGGCCATACATGGCAACCAGTATTATTGATGAAGGAAGAACCCGCGAAAACCCCGGTACGAACCACCGACTCGCTGAATCTACTGGCAACTTTTTCACATACCCGTATTGGCCGAACCTGAGACTCGAACCCAGGCGGACGGAGGTGAGATGGCAGTGATCGGTAAAGGCAAGCGCTTTAAATCATCTGGCCCCAAGGGCAAATCCAAATGGTGTGCGCTTATTGGAGTTATAGAAATTTACTGACCTTCTCACGGTTACGACCGTGCCGGTGAGTCAATGCATTTGCAACACCTCGGAACTTTCCACAATGCAAAAATATGCCTCAGATGTATGTCGGGGAAATACTTTACTGAAAATTGATACATTTTTTGACCCAAAATTCGTTTTCTCAAAAAAAAAAAAAGCATTATATTTAGACCACATTAGCTTTTTCTACGATTGGGATAACTGTAGCGTTGAGCAAGAATTTCATCATTATCATCATCATCATCATCATCATCATCATCAATCTCTGAACCTAAGAGGTCGTTGGGGCACCACAGTTGACTTTACAACCAATTTTTTCCATCTTTCCCTGTTCTCTACTGCCCTTTGGGAATCTCCAAATCCCATGCCTGTCCACGCCTTAATGTTGTCTTCCCACCTCATTTTCTGTCTGCCTCTTCTTCTGCACCCTTGCACTGTGCCTTGCACGATTGTTTTTGCCAGTCTAGATGATCTTGAGATATGACCGTACCACTTCAGTTTGCGCTTTTTTACAGTGGTCAAGAGGTCTTCATAGGATCCGATGGCTCGTTGGATCCTGTTGTGGACTTCTTTGTTGGTTACATGGTCAATGTATGAGATGCCCAAGATCTTGGGGTAGCATCTCATTTCGAAGGTCTGAATCCTTCTTGTAGATCTGATGTGAGCGTCCATGTTTCACAAGCATACAGAAAGATGGATATGACAATCGAGAGCATCAGCCTTATTTTGGAACCAAAAGCAATGTTGGTATCTTTCCATATTGGTCTCAATCTTGTTATTGCTGCTGTTGTCTGGGCAATCCTGCAAAGTTGCGAATTAAAAAATAGTTCGAGCGTAACTTCACAGTTAGTTCTTGTTTCGTAAATAACCGTAACGTTCCGAACAGCAGCTAATGGCAGCTATCGGCATACATTCGATACAAATCGAATGCTATCGGCATACAAATTGCCAATGAAGACAAGGGAATTGGGGTATACACATTTGTTAATAGTTTATGTGAACATGATGTTGATTGCGTTTTAGTGTCACAAGATTATTTTAGTCTGTAGTTTTAGTATCTACGAACCGAAGTTATTGTCTGATTATTCTGTAATTTCGCTTTTAGTTAACTGGAACATCAAGCACATTATTAAACAGAACTATTATCATTAGTTAGGGATATAGAATGAATGTGACTTCAAATTTGTTAGGAGGCCAGAGTCTGAGCAGATAGGTTTAGATATATTAGCAAGTGACGGGTACAGTCAAAAGTGCACGACTTCATGGCATTTTTTGAAAGCAACGATGTCTACACTGACTTCGAGATAATGGATGAACATGACAATAAATACATACATATTTTTAAAGAATTGGCTGACCAAGATTTTAGTAAAAGTCGAAATTAAATTTGCTCAAACTTTGTATTAATCTGCAGAAGCGATATGTGCATTTGTCTTAACAAATCAGACAATCACTGGAGAAATCCAAGTGACGACAAGATTAAGGAGATTGCTGTGACAAGACCGCATTTTAGATGTAATGAATGGAATTATAACGTAATGATAATAAAAAACAAAAACCATTTATATGCATTATGCAAAAGTGCAAAATATATAAGAAATTTATGAAATCATCTACATCCCCATGCACTTCTAGCAACTGTGTATCGCGTGTTGATTTTCCTGAATATTTAAAGTATTTGAATAACCTAGGTAATCAATTTTTAACTCTTCATGTACTTGTTTTTTTGGATAGAATTGAATTCAAGAAGTTCATATAATGCTGAAACAAATTAAATTTGAATATGTTGTGAATGTTTCCTATCCCGATATGTTTGTGCACGTATTCCTATAAACCGGACCCCAAACCTGTACTTATACTGAGGAACAGTTTGGGTCTGTTATCACCTATTTATTAACGCATGCAACACATCATTGTACATTTTAGACACCTATGTTTCTCACGGTTCTTGTGTTACGATTATTTAAACGGTCCTTCTATGATTTTTGAATTTCATGGCTACATCCGACTATAAATCCATCGGCCAATCAGATGCGACTTTAGCTCATTTGCACGTTGGAAAGTTTCGGTTGCTTTGGCCATTTTCTTTAAATAAAAAAATTTTCTAATAGTGCGTAAAATGATTGGAAAAGAAATTTTGTATATATATATATATATATATATATATATATATATATATATATATATATATATATATACACACACACACACAATGCTGTCGGGCATTTCTGCGCACCCTAGGGTTTCTGTCACCAATATTGAAGCAAAACGCTTTCCGAATTCGTCCGATTGACGAAAATAAAATACTGCAATGCTTACCATTTGAAAAGAGGCAATTGTCACCAGAATATTCTGTTCAGAATAATATTAATTTTGGACATACCGGATACCACCCCTGTGTTTTCGTGACTCGCGATATGTTGGCCTATTCTGCGGCATAGCTTTGAAAAGATGTAATGTTTATTAATCGGGCTTTGGAAATAAAATACATTACTTTGGACTGTTTCTGTCAGCATTTCGGTCGAGTAATTAGGTCAGGTTTGTAGCTGCTTTATAAAATTCAACGTAACAATGCCAGTAAATGGCAAACTAAACTGATCGTGTAAAAAAAGTTTGCAAAGTTCAGCATTTTATAAATATAAATAAGCTAATATGTTGAAGAGAAAGAACAATGAATAGGCTGCAGTCATTGTAATGTGTTTACAACGTCTCGTTTATGGGGAAAAAAAAATTACTACAGAAATTTAGAAACAGACTATAGGCCTGGGAATTTCTCAAGAATCCCGTTCTAGCGGCAAGTTGACGTGTTGTGTGATAAACAATAAAACTTCGTGTGGGACAATTTCTTGCAAAATTGGAAACTTGGATTAAAATGTTGTATTGTTTTAAAGTATATATTTCCATCTTTTATATAATGTATTGATTTTATGATTCTAAAAGATACATAGTAAATAGGATTTTCTGGATTACAAGTTCAAGGCGGTCATGGAGTTGGTCTTCATTTTGACATTTAGAAATCACATTTTCATATGCAATTAAGGCAGAAATGTGGGATATTTTTATACACTTCATGAATATCACTTCTGTAATAAAACGACGATCGTTCCTTCTTGATACAAGTTGGATATTCCACCAAAAACAACAAGTGATCCAATGTTTACAGGAATATCTATCGTTCCGCAGAATTGCCGACGAGCAGAATTGGCCGACATGGTGGCATATATATATATATATATATATATATATATATATATATATATATATATATATATATATATATATATATATATCAACAGAAAAGAATGAAAAGTCTGTTATTTATTTTAACTTTTGATTCTTTTCTGTTAAAATAAGTAACAAAAAAGAATGAAAGGCAGCAAGCTTTGTCAAATTGAACAAATAACTTTTTTTTTTCCAAAGAGTACAAAGTACAAATATAATTCCAGGGTTGAATTCACCATAAATTCCAGTGAATGTCGCTGTCCATGAAATGTATGAGAGCACTTTTGTATTTCCAGAGACAATGATCACTTGAATTCAATAATTTTGAAGAAATAAAATTTCCAGCCCAAAAATGAAATACTGGTGACAACATATAATATAACTTGAAAGGGCTAGATCTTAAAGCAGGACTAAAAAAGTCCACTCAGTTACAAGATTGTATAGTTCTCTAGTCACAATTAACATTTTCTTTAAAAAATCCCCAACAAACTATTACCTAATGGAAAATAACCTTCTAGAATGATCCTGATGTTTACAAAATTAAAACCAGAACCCGGACCATGTAAAATACACATAGGAAATTCCAAAACCCAGACATAGACCCAAATAAACATATTTACTTCTATTAATAATATTAATGATTTTAAAAGCTTAAACCTAGAGAATAATTTAGCTATGTATTACTTGTTTACAGCATAAAGCCAATTCAGGTCAAGCAGAAATGAACTCCGTTTGTCTTTATGCCTCCGTGTATAGTTTTGTATGCAGACATCATAATAAAAAGTATTCTTTTTGCTTTAAGGTAACATGGAGTAGGTTCGTAAAATGGACTTCCCTAATTGTTTAACCTTAGGAACTTTCGGGAAACACCGACCTCAAGCTCGACTCACAACTAACGTAGGTATTGTTTGATTCACTTGGTATATACATTCAGTGCTACCGTTAACACACATTTGATAGTCCTGACACAATAAAATAAAAAGGATGTATCAAACCCAATAATAAGAGTCCTGTGGGACGCATTAAAAATTCATTTTTGATTAAAAGTGAACCAGCTGTTCACCTATCAACCAGAGTAAATTCTCTTGGATATGATTGCATTCCAGTCTTGCTTTCATGATGAAAGAAACAATCGATAAATGCTAAGTATAGCAAGCACCGGTGTGTCTCGACCACATGAATGGATCTTCAACACCCGTCTGGGCGCAATTACATACGCATGCGTACTTGTTAATTTACGGGGATTTTGTGTGTGTGTGTGTGTGTGTGTGTGTGTGTGTGTGTGTGTGTGTGTGTGATCTGGATTTTTAACTTAGCTTATACAATTTTTCAGTCTTATCGCAACGATGTCTGCAGTCTGACAGTTTATAGTGATGTCTAGCACAATGGATCTTCAACACCCGTCTGGGCGCAATTACATACGCATGCGTACTTGTTAATTTACGGGGATTGTGTGTGTGTGTGTGTGTGTGTGTGTGTGTGTGTGTGTGTGTGTCTGATCTGGATTTTTAACTTAGCTTATACAATTTTTCAGTCTTATCGCAACGATGTCTGCAGTCTGACAGTTTATAGTGATGTCTAGCACTGGGGCATCATGCCGCAGACGTGTAGCATGATGTCCCACCCAGTCACATTATCCTGACACCAGGCCGACCAGTTTTAACACTAACCTCTTAATGCTGAGCTCCTAGCAAGGCAGCAGTTAGTACCATTTGTATAAGTCTTTGGTATGACTCAGCTGGGTTTCGAACCCGCGACTTCCCGCATCCCAGGCGGACGCTCTAACCTCTAGGTCACCGGAACGGTCTAATTTAAGAGAAAGTCAGTTCTGAATAAAAACTGTGATGAATGGTACTAGCTCACGGAAAGGAGGCTGTGGTACGTTTCGGTGCAAAAGAGAAAACTTTGTGCATGGCTTCGTTATCGATGTCGTCGACGCTACCAAACCAGGCTGTCTTGCGTTGAGACTGATGTTTCGTGTTATCTAAGAATAGTTTCTGTAGGCAAAATGCATCATTTTTTTGTCAGGAACCTGAACTGTATTTGCAAACCTGCCTCCAGAAAAGAATAAAAGCAACCACCCAAAAAAGAAATAAAAGAAGATAAAAAGCATATAAAAAGAAAAGACAACACAAAGCACGTATGAAACAACAAATTGATAAGTTACGGTCATTGATTTTACTCTTAAAAGAGAATATGGGAAAGAGATGAGACTTGTGTAATGTCTAATAAATTAGTTCGATAATTAAATTAATAAACGAAAGCAATTATTCAAACTGACGCAATCAGACATGTTACAGATTTCAAAGGTTACATAATTTTATCCACAGTCACATACATAAAGGAAATAGACACATTAATCAAAACGTCAATAAAATTGAGATATGTTTATCCATCCGAAAAGCTTATAGGCTGTATAATAATGTGGAATACAGATAGGCTGTATAATAATGTGGAATACAGGTTCTCGAGCATTTAATTTCAAGTCTGCTTATTATCGACAATTACATAAAATCTTTCTAAAATATGGAACGTAACGAAAATTTTTGAGTAGTGAATGGGGCTACCGTAGGGTCGATGGGGTTTTAATGTAAAATTTGGTCGTTTGTACTATAGGGTCTATGGGACTTTAACATTGTGGGTTACTCTAGAGTCAATGGGACTTGAACATAGGGAATGTATAGCGACAATGGACTGGCGCTGTCTAGGGTCAATAGGAATTGGAGAGGGGTGACGTCACGGTACTGGACACTGGTAACAATGTTGCAAGTGACTGACCTCAATCGGGCGGAACAGTGTGGCAAAAGGGCTGACCTGAATACGCGCTACTCTAGGGACAAATAAAGACATAAACATAGAGACGTGGTCAGAGACAGGGTTAGAGACACAGAGACAGAGACATAGACATATTACACAAACATAGAGTTATGAACATAAATCTATCTCACAAAAATTTTTTTAGGCAAGAGAGAATAGATATCTTTTCGAGGCAGTGGAGTGGGCCTGAAAAGGGTCTTTTGGTTTATTTTTATAGTGGAAGAGCAGATCGGAACGGATTGAGTTCTTTCACCAATCCTAACACTCATTACAAAATTCAGTCATAGTGCGGAGTCTGTCTTCCAATCCGAAGAGAGCTGCCTGTGACGTCACATTCCCTATATAGGTGCACTAGTGTCTGTGCTCAATGAATTAATACGACAGAGATAGAACATGACGGAAACTAAGAAGACGATGAATTGGAGTTCACCGGACGTGTAGACGAGAAGTGATGACATAGCAGCGGCTACCAAAGCAAACACAGTCCTACTTCCAGAAGAAAACGATTTTATTTGGGATTTAGTGGATTATCTCTATTCTTCACAAGAATTTGTTCCGGTACCAGCAACTTCACCACCTTCTCCTTTCTTACCGTACCTCGAGGATTTTAAACAGAGACAGAAAGAAGAATTGGAGAAATTGTTGCAACAGCAGAAAGAAGCAGAACAAGCCTTTCTCATTCAACAGCAACAGCGAGGAGAAGAAGAAGATGCAAAAAGAAAACGACAGGAAGAAGAAGAAGCAGAGAAGAAATAAGTCTAGGAGAGAAGGAGGACGGTGAATGTCAAACGGTGACGGTACTCTTAGACATTTTGGCAGAGTTAAGGAGTCTGAAAGAAATGTATCAGACGTCTTTAATACGACCCAAGAGAAAAAGACCTTCCCGACCAAATATTCTATCCCCGTCAACACACCTACTATGCCTGAGGTACCAACACTAGTGCTCTCTACCAAATCATCGACAGCAGCAGGTCCAGAGGTAGGCCATGACCGTGGCAAAGGGATAAGGCAGTTAAAGCTCATTACTTCCCGTTCCTGAGTTTGTATTTTTTTTAAAAAAAACAAACAAAAAAAAAAAAAACAAAAAACAAAAACAAAACATACACCCAACGGTCCTTTACAGGGCCACCCTAGTTTCTCGAAAAGGGACTACTCAGTGTTTGCCAGAATGAATTAAAACTCAAAATTCCTTTCTTCCCCAAGATGTACGTGTGTGAGTGCGTGAGTGTAGGTCCTTATTATAAAACTCAAAGCCAAGAGACACGTTTTTCATTCTCTTATATTCTCTGGTACAAATTGACAATCCAATAATTCACATCACTTTAAAAATGGTCATTTTTCTTCTTCTTTGTCTTTTCACTCTCTCCGTTTTTAGAATTTCTTCACTGTCACAGGATTTTTCTCGTCTTCCTCACCTTCTTCTCGCCTTCTTTTTTTCTCTTTCTTCTCTTTCTGGACACATCACTTTAAAAAGTTCATAGACTTCTTTGTCTTTAAACTCTCTCCATTTTTTGAGTTTCTTCACTGTCACAGGTTTTCCTCTTCTTCCTCACTTTCTTCTCACCTTCTTTTCTTCTCCTTCTGGACGCGTCTAGGTTCGTTCTTCCTTTTCGGAGGGTACCTCTTCTTCCTGTTCGGAACCCCTCGCTGCCTCTTTCTCCTTTTGTTTCTTAGGGCAGTCTGAAGACCAATATCCTTTCTCTTGTCAATGATAAAAGGTATCTTGACCTTTGTTTCTTTTGACGCTTGTCTTGCTTTGACGTTGTGGACATTCTGAAGACCAATGCCCTTTCTTCTGACAGATATAGTAAGTATCTTGACTATTATCTCGAAAGGAGGGGGAGTAGTCCGCCGGCTTCTCTGAAGAAAACTTTCGTATGACACCTTGCAAAGCTCTGTTCAGAAGTTCGATCTGTGTTGGCTCTTCCATCTTTCTGTTAGGATTGAGAGTGAAATGAATACTTAGAGGGAAGACACCAGCCCTTTATATACGAAGACACTGGGCTAACATTGATATATAGGGGACCATGGCGATTAAAATGTAGTGATTTGACTTTCTGAATCAAGATGAAACGATCGCATCATTTCGTGAACAAAGGAGAAGAAAGTAAGAGGCAGAAACGTGACATATCGCCTCGCACAGTAGCTGAAGTCTTAGCTCAAATTAATGCCAGCGATTTCGAAGATGACATGGGTGAACCAGAATCCAGACCCAGAGAGTCTACGTCAAACCAAAATCCACCACCAGTAACCACTGAAAACTACTACCACATTCGAGAGACGGATAAACGCTCCTCTAGAAAATTTAGAACCACAGCCTACACGTACAAGGTGAGGTTTAAAGGTTTCAAGTCCGACGTACCGTTGGAGAAAGCAAAAGAGTTCATCGCCGATTTGTGGGATTCTTTATTAACCAAACTGAAACGACAATGTGAAGCCAAAGACGACGATCGCTTGACACTTTCCATTTATCACAACCGTTTGAAGTCCCCCGTTTAGATCGAGTTTAGCAGACCATCAGAATTGACACCTTTCAAAGTCATCGACAAGATCCAACACGTACAGCAGTCCAACGACAAGTTTCACATCATCGCTGGAAAAGCGACACTGTACATGACCCACGTTTCTCTTCCCAAAGGGACGGGACGCAAAAAGGTGTTATTGGTGGACGACCTTCGTAGCATCAAGCGTAGCCAAGTCCGAATTAACAATCGTCAAGACAAGATGCGTTGTGCCAGGGCCATCGTGATGGGACGAAAATATGCCGACAAGAACGACACGGTAGAATGGAAAAGAGCCAGGGAGAACATTCAACAATCGGACCGAGCCAAACAACAAAGAGAAGCAGAGCGCCTGTTACAGCAAGCTGGCCTATCCAAGGACACACCCTGTGGCATTTCTAAGTGCAAAAATTGCAAGACGTCTTATAATTAGCTCCACGCTACGCCTTGAAAATACACCCTCAAGAAGTGCGCCGTCCCGTGTTGTTTCGAGGCAAAAATTTCAATGACCGAAAATACATTCACGTTCATCATCACGATGAACATCTCGATGCCATTACAGGTATCACTGGATTCCTGGATACAGTTATTCCTGTGAGAAATATTACTATGGCTATAACAATCGAGAGCAACACAAGCGTTGTGAATCAAAATGTCCAGGATGTTTGGCCTCTAAACCATGTCTTGACAAAGGACAACAACGAGTACATTGTCCAGCTTGTCGACGAACTTTTGTCAGCCCAGCCTGTTACCAACAACATCTGAAGACGCAAGGTTCACAGGAGAAAAGTGCTTGTCAACTCCTGAAATGCTGTTCTGCTTGTGGACAAGTCATACGTACCGATAGCACCTAGGCTCACGTATGTTAAGGAAAGAAACGATGTCACATTTGTCACCAAATCATGGACTTGGAACACGAATGTTACATTCAAAAATACCAACTTCGACAGGAGGAGGAAGAAGATGACCATAAGAAGAAAGGCAATTCATTTTTTTCGATTTCGAATGCATGCAAGAGACCGGCATTCACAATCCTAATTTCTGCATGGCTCATCGAGCGTGCGAGAAGTGCATCCAAGAACCTGTCTTTAGTCATTGCTCTCACTGTAGCAAGATTCATGGAGGATGTGAAAAAATCATAGGTGGACCTAACACGCTGGCAAATTTGGCCCAATGGATCTTAGACCCTATCGACGAGACGTGGAGCCAAGAAGACATCGAACGTTATGGAGATTGCCGTCGCTATGCCACGGTGATGGCTCACAATTTCTCGGAATACGATGGACAATTTCTTCTGAAATACTTTACGGAACAAAGTACAGAACTTTCTAAAGTGACCTTGAACGCAGCTATTGTCAAAGAGTTCGTCAAATAGACTGATTACAAACCCTTCAAACTACTCCAAAAAATAAGATAAAAGAGCGTGTGCCAAGTCATCGATGTCAGTGTATTTTTTGTGTGTGCCCCGGAAGAAACAAAGATGTCACCCCATCCACCCCCGAAGCAATTCCTCTTCTACACCAAAGGAAAGAAAAGGAAAGTACTGCCTCCTCGTTTAGCCAAACATTGGGACGTGTTGTCCGTCCTGTTCAAAGCCCCTCCACCCATGCTAAAACAACTCATTCAAACTGCCTCCAAATACTTCATCGATAATGTGTGCGAATATTGTCTGAATGCCTTGAAAGGAACGATACCTTTGTCTCAACATCAGAAAGAATGCTTAGCCAAGCATCGACACGTTCTTCGCCAAATGGTCCAAAAGAAAATACGAAAACTTACTTTAGTGCTTTACAAACGATGGATGGAATTCATCGTTGGCAAGAACAACGGACCTTGCATTTACCTCCCAATGCTCTTTTGACCGAGATGTCCCAGTTACATCTCGAATAGCAATCGTTGATGGATCTCAGCGATTTGTCAGAAACGGAAAAATCACAACGATACGGTCAAGTGTTGCAGCGAGTTCAAGTCTTTCACCAAATAGCTTGACCGACTCTGAAAGATTTTAAGACCCTGATGAAAAGTTCATAACCACCACCACCACCAGTGACCAAGACAGAAAAAGGAGAAGAACAGTTTCAAACTCCACCAGAAAAAGTATGCAAGTTAACACCAACAATAACCAGAATTGGTTGGATTAAAAAGATGATGGCAACCCCTTCTTCCTCAGAAGAGAAAAGGAAGGTGAAGACAGAAGTTAAACAAGAACTGATTACCCCTGTTCAGACATCCTACTCGATACGTATTGCTCGTCTAGCACGCTAAGCATTGAAATCCAAGATAATACCACACGAAGAAAGGAGTAGGATCCGTGAAGAGTGGGTGACTTATTAAAAAAAGTCCTAATGGAGAATTTGTTAGCCAGCATTTACTACGATCCATCCCATTCTGCGGGATATGGAGAAGTTCAGAAATTGTATCGTGCTGCCAAAGCCCGACTGTAAAGTGTCCGTTTACCTCAAGTGCAACGATGGTTACAAGAACAAGCCACGTATACCTTACACAAAAGCATTCGACGAACATTTTCCAGAAATTGCACCCGAGTGGAGGGCATCGATTATCAATGGCAAGCCGATTTATCAGATGTCTCTCATTTGGCCACCTACAATCGTGGCTATAAATATTTGTTTTGTGTCATCGACGTCTTTTCTAAATTTGCCTGGGTCGCACCATTGACTTCCAAATCGAGCACTGAGTTAGTGCGAGCCCTCAAACTGGTGTTGAAACAAAGCGGTCGTCACCTTCTTCAATGGCAAACCGACAAAGGCACCGAATTTCTGAACCAAGCTTTCCAAAAAGAATTAAAGAAACAAGATATTCATTTTTTCACCACCGACAATCCCAATACCAAAGCCAGCATCGTGGAACGTTTTCAACGCACCTTGAAAGAACGCATGTCGAAATATTTTACGCATCAACACACTCTCAAGTACATCGACGTCTTACCGCACCTGGTCAATGCGTACAACCAATCTTACCATCGGAGAATCGATGTGTGCCGCCAAGACGTGACTCCCGACAACGAAGTGACCGTCTTTGAGCGCCTGTTTTTGGTACGTCCCCGACTGTGGCTGTCCCCAAGAAAGGTGGAGTGTTACTTACCCAACTGGACCAACGAATTGTTTCGTGTCACTGGACGAATGCGTGGCCGTCATCCTGCCGTCTATAAATTAGAAGACATGAACGGGAAGTGTTAAATGAACGTTCTACTTGCCCGAGTTACAACGCGTGACCAAAAAGAAGACGAATCGTACGATATCGAAAGCATTCTCGATCGAAGAACCCGAAAAGTTGGAAATCGTCGTGTCAAAGACGTCAAAGTACATTGGAAAGAATATCCGCCGAGTTTTGACTCTTGGATCTACGCTTCGCAAGTCATCAACTAATAAAAGAAGTGACCATCATGCCTTTCAACACAGCCTCAGCCACCACAGTGACCATTCCTTCCCCCAGTTCCTCTGTGCAAGATCTACGAAAGCAACCCTTGTGGGTGTGGTGTGGAGGACGCGTGCCTAAAAAACAAATCGTATTTTTGTGCCAAAGCTTTGTGGTGTTTTGTGTCATCGGTGCTGCCATTGCCAATTTCAGTTTTCAAAAAAAGTGACAAACAATTGTGGACCATTTTACTGAGCAATTGCATCGTTTACTTTCTCCCCAATCCTTCCCCGAAATACTTTAACGGTAACAAAGGGTGTCTTGCGCCCAACGTCAGTCACCCTCCCAATAGTCACAATAACAACAACGACAGTCCTCTTTTAGACACTCCTCTGACCTCCAGTGAGCCCTCGGACAGCAGCACTCTGTAATTCTGAATAACCAATTTCACTTAACTTTACCCAGTGACAGTTCCATGGATGTGTTTCCCTATAATACTTTGTGCTGTTTCACAACCAAATTACCTCAGGCCGTCCAGCTGGATCACGAAGCCGATTGGGAAGTGCTTTTGGTTGAAATGATTCACCTACACAAATCAAAAACAACACTGAAAATCAAAACACTTTTGAGGTCGAAGTTCTGAACAATATTTGAATGAAAACGAAACTGTAGATGCCTCTATGAAATGACCAGTGTCCCCTGATACTGTCCGGTACATCTATCTATTGAAAATTCCTGCAGGCTATTATTTTAGCGGTCAACATCTGGTGGACATGATTGCTGCCAAATTCAATGCGCAGTTTGGCCAAGCCTTCGATAAAACGAAACTAAGTGTCACGATCGAGCACCATAAAGTGGCTCGTCACCTACTGATGAAATTTTCGGATGCCAAAACGTTGTCCATTACATTTTGTCCTGAATTGTTTGATTTTTTGGTGGAGACCTCAAGATGGTGAAGGGTAACAACATACCATCCATCGCCAACAACCTGACTTTTGCGAGGATTTTTCGTTCCCCTGTAGAACTGAACGAAGGACTAAATTTGATCTTTGTGTACTTTGATGCGGTGGAGTACATCGTGGTGGGACACACATCAGTACCATTACAGCGAGATATTCCTTTCAAAGGGGATTCTGCCACGACCAATGACGAGGAAGGTGGAAACATCTATCACGTTCACTGAGAATTGCTTATCCTCACTATTAGCCCATCAGTAAGTCGTATTTCGACAGTGTCAACATTGCTATAAAAGGAGATCTGGGAAAAAATATTCCATTCTCCATCGGGAAAGTTACGGTGAAACTCCATTTTCAAAAACGATCCTCTAACGACTTTTAAGTCATGTATCCTGTGTACCGATGAGTCGCTCAACAGCGAGGACATGGTTTAGGAGATATGCTGAATTCGGCGTTTCGTTCGGTGGCCCCTGTTTTGAAACCGATGGCGACACGAGGATTGCACGCCTTGAAAGATGCCGCTTTGAAGCAAGGCAAAAGAATTTCTCCAAAATGTTATCATCGACAAACAAAATCCCAAAGAAGCCTTCTTGAGAGCAGGCAAAAATGTTTTGCTTCAAACTGGCAAATACATTTTGGGCCGACGAGAAACTCCTATAAATGCCCTGGACTCTGCCGAGTCAGACGTTCCTGTTTCCCTGACGCCACAGCAAGGACAAGGCAGAAATAGACGATGAACAAATCCCTCCAGAGGTCTTCACACACCCAGAGCTAGAAAGACCAAGAAAAGAAGAACCGTTCGAGAATTAGTCGTTTCTGATTATTAAATAACAGAGAGACCAAATGATGCACCTAGAGTCTTGCGCTTTTTCCAAGTCGGAACTGGATCTGTTTGCCATGCCACCCAATATGATGACAATGCAAGAATCCCAATGGGTAGAATTTCATCCCATCTCCTCTTTGACAGCCTCGGCCCTAATGGAATATGAAATCAAAGGAAATCCCGAAGATTACATCGATCTGAATAACAGGTACTTGCAGCTGAAAGTCAAAGTGATCAAAATGGATGACACCGCTCCGGGAGCCGATGCTAGAGTAACTCCCGTTAACAATTTCATGCATTCCTTGTTCAGCGAAGTGAATTTGTACTTGAATAACAAACTAGTCAGCAGCAGCATGGATACTTACCCTTACCGAGCGTACCTCCAAAATCTGTTGACGTACGGAAAAGATGCCAAGAATTCTCATCTGGATGCTTGCATGGTATGGAAACCTGATACATCAGGCGAATTCAAATTTAACGACACAGTCCAACAGCAGTTGATGATCCTCACAATGTGGGCTTTAAAGACCGTCGAATGAAAATCCTGCAAGGACGTAGTTTAGAACTGATGGATCGTTTGCATTTGGACATGTGGTTGGAAGAACAGTATTTGCTGAGCGGAATGGATATCCACTTGAGACTGAATCGTAGCAGTACCGTTTTCCATTTGATTGCCAATGATAACGAGTACAAAACTATCATCCAAAAAGCTAGACTCTACGTGCGACGCTTGGTAGTGTCACCAAAAGTGGAAAAGGACATCAGCCACACTTTGAGCAGAACGACCGCCAAGTAACCGATACGACGATCGAAGTCAGTCGCGATGGCAAGACCTTGTGTACCAGACCTTTCGAACCTAACTTTGTCAAGACGATTTACTTGAGATCGTACTTGTCCCTGTACGAAGCCACGGAACAGCTAGGGACCAACGGCAGCCACCGCATTTCGTACGACTGTTATGCAGGAGGATACGCTTTGTGGGCTTTTGATTTTACTCCAGACCAAGGCAGCGACGAGGGACATTTCCACCCTATAAAATCTGCTCAACTGCGTGTGGATCTTCAGTTTGCATAAGCTCTAACCGAGACGGTGAACGTCATCTTGTATGCCGAATTCGACAACACCCTAGAAATCAACACTTTAAGAGAAGTCATTCTAGAATATTAGAAGCTATTGAAAACTCTTATCCCTCTTTGAACGGTAGAGAATCATTGAAAATGGAATGGGAGGATATCGTGGAAGCAGAACCGAAAGACAAAGACGAAAAGGTAATGGTCATGTCCAGATGGCCAGAACAAGAACAACATTTAGTCTCCTGTTTCTCCAAACACCTGGCAGAAGCCATTACATGGTTGATCAAGAAACATTCCTTTGGATGTAAAATTCAACACGATAAATGTCTGATGATGAGTCAAGAAGACAAATTGGATGAGTATCTGAAGGACGCTTGGGGTCTCATCTCGGAAGAAGCAGTGTTGCATCAGTGGTATAAAGACTTGCGTGATCATTCTACCCCTCCACTGACTGCACTAGAGATCGATCACATCGAATATCTCTTCGCCCAGGGTACGGAGACGATTACTTGTCAGAGATTTTCAAGCAAAACGTCAGGATTGAATTGATGACTTATCATTACCTGTGAAAGATGAAAAAAAAAAAAATGGGTATCAGGGAACTTTATTACCTTTCGAAAAACTGTTC
Source organism: Megalonaias nervosa (assembly GCA_016617855.1). Taxonomy (NCBI): domain Eukaryota; kingdom Metazoa; phylum Mollusca; class Bivalvia; order Unionida; family Unionidae; genus Megalonaias; species Megalonaias nervosa. The sequence goes on along the minus strand of JAECUM010038732.1, from coordinate 3,418 downwards.
GTACACCGCTTCTTGGAGTCCTGTCGTGTGCGCTAAAGATGGACTTCCTCATCGCAAACCCAAAGACTATCAAGCTTATGTCATCAACACGGACGACAGTCATCTCCCAGGAACCTACTGGGTAGCCGTCCACTTTCTCCGCAATGCCTGTGTAAAGTATTTTGATTCGTATTGATTACCGCCTTTGGAAGGCGACATTATCGACTTTATGAGAGGAAATGCCCAGACGACTCGCTTCAATAATGTGAAATTTCAAGGCACATATACCATGGTGTGAAGAAAATATTGTGTGTATTTTGTTAATCAACGTAGTCTTGGATATCCCTTAGAAAATTTAGTGACTTATTTTGATCGTGACTCTTCTATAAACGACGAAAAAGTAGATAGATGGTTTTGTGACCATTATGGGTATGACCATTATGGGTATCTCTTGTCTTGACCTAGGAAACGTAGTGTACATCAATGGCCAAATGACTCCAACAGTGGAAGTCTAACTTGACTTCACAACGTTGTCAACCTTGTCAAAATTGGCTATTTGAAAAAATGTGTTGTTATTATATTATGTGTTGGTTAATTGTTGGTTGAATAAATATGTTATACTTTGAAAAAAATGTTGGTGGTTTGTTTAAAAATTTTTTTTATCACTATACATGCTCTTTGATTTCTCTCTATCCCTCACCATAACATGACCTATAGCGTTCCTACCACAAAAATAACCCCATAGGGATGTTTTCTATCGCGTCCGCGCTTGAGCCCTATAAATCAGGGCGGTCTCCAGTCTGACCATCCATTGCTGACTCGTCAACCTGTGAAGATGTGTTCAAGACTAGCAAAGCTGAACGAAGCCCTCGTTAATTTTCATCGTGTCAGGCAAAACCTGATACCAAAGCCTGATGAAATTGAAAATGTCACGATGTTAAAAGTGGCCCAAGACCTGATAGAAGAGGTTTAAAGACGAAATCAAGAAGGAGCAAAAGGAGTGGACCGAGAAGTATAGACTTCAGAAACAGCAGAGAGAACAACAGCAGCAGCAACAACAGCAGGAGCCAGACAGAGGTTTTGTGGACTGCCGTGTGGGCACGAAAGAGTTCTCCTTCTCCTTCCGAAGAAGCAGACCCCATCCTGTAGGAGAGCTGCAGTCAGACGGGGACGCAGTCTTAAACGATAAGAGATTGCCATAACCCTCAACAAAGCAGCCCTTTTCAGGGCTACCCCAAACAATCTAGAAAAGACATACTACTCATTTGCCGAAATATTTGTCTGTCTTTATGTGTTGGTAGGTTAAAAAATAGAAGTTTGCCTAAAAACACTTCGTTTCTCTGGCTTGCAAGATAGTGTGTGTGTGTGTGCTCGTAAGTCAAAAGTAGAAGTGTGCCTATAAACACTTCGTTTCCCTGACTTGTAAGATAGTGTGTTTTTTTATATGTATGAGTGATAATAAAGTGTTTGTAGGAAAGAAGTGAACGTGAGTGTTTCTTTTAGGGCCGCGCGTTCCATGTTATTGATGGTGGAGTGGGTATTGTTAGTTTTTGTGTAAGGGGGTGTTTTCCTTCACGTCCTTGCTTCAGGCATATAAGGCGTAGCGTTCGTCAGTCTTTCTATCATCATTCAGGCAGTGGGCACCGATCAGGCAAGAACAGCGGAGCGGGAGTACGGTGAAAGGGGCGCCGGCGGGAAAAGGCTGGACAAAGACAAAGAGCTACACATTAAGGATCACGAAACAACTAAACGAAGAAGCAGTAACAAATATAACGTGGCCAAACGATGTAGTATGTCTGTCTGTCTACCGCGCGCCTGCTGATAACTACCCTTCACTAAAGGCTACCGAAACGGACACGAATAAACAGGCTACAACGAAGAATGATGAAGCGGCCATAGGAATTCCATAGAGTGACTGATAAAGGCGGCCTCTTTGAGGGAGAGACATAAGACCAAAGCAGCTACCTTGGAACAGATATGGAACAGCCGTCATATACCGAAGTGGCCTACACACTGATAAGCCTGCACATCTACAGAGAAGTTGGAAGGAAGATGGAAAAGAAACCCGACTTCCAATATTGCCTGAATGTATGAGGTTTTCTCTTTGGCTTTTGGAAAACCTCTTTTGATTATAACTCTATTTATGTACTAATTTGATCTTTCGATACCACCGTCAAAATTTACTCTTGATTAATATGCGTGATACTAAAATTATTAATCATTATGACTTAGCTGATTGATATAAATTAGAATACTTATGTACACTTTGTACACAAAATTCCAACTTTGAATTACATTAACAAATTTTTGAAACTACTTTTATTTGGTTAATTGCATAGGTGGCTTACACATCATTGGTAACAGGAACTGTCCATTAATAGAACTGGACTAGATTGGACAAATTAATAGTACGGTCAGTGGTTTTAGGGCGTAGACGACACCGATGGCTGCCAAGCATGCGCAGTTCTGGGTCCTTCAACTTCTTTGCCTTTGCCAGCCAACAACTAAATAGTGCGACCATCACACATTAAAGCGGGGTTGTAGTGGCACCATTCCTACAACCCCGACCAATTAAATATCTCGACATTCGAGAATTAACCAGTCGCGAAAACTCTTGAGAGTATATGCGACTTTAATCCTTTCAGGCAAGCAGTCTGGCTATCCCAGCGTTCACTCGTTAACTTCGAAGAAGATGAGAAAAATCACAAAACTGTTGGAGCTCCAGATGCATCTGGAAAATGTTAGGCGACTCTTGGACGAACTAGCCATGGAGGCAATCCAGGAAGAAGCTAGAATTGAAGACGAGGGAAGGAAAAGAAGAAGAAAGAAGAAGAGGCAACGGGAAGAACAACTTTGTCTCACCTTATCATGAGACAGGTCAAACCTACAGTGAGGACACTGCTACTACTACCACCACCACGTCAATCACAGCCACAGCCACACCCAAAAGCAGCTGTTCCCCAGACACAAAAATGGGAGGAGGAGTTAGAAAGACAGTGGCAAGAGCGGGAGCCGCAGCGAGAGCAACCACGATAACCAAAGCATCCAATGGGTCTGGCGTAGAAGACAGAGGGAACAAGTCTTCACTATCCCTCAAACGGAAGAATGGGATAGTGAACGAACTCAAGCCCCCGCTACACTCCAAAGAACAACACTGAATTGGGAACAAGACTGGAGTCGGTGATGTGTCTGTGATGCCAGGCCTGGGAGGTGTCACCATTAACCAGGTGTATCTGAAGTTAAAGAAAACAGCCCTTCTCAGGGCTAACCAGATCTCTAGAAAAGAGAGACTGATCAAGTTGCCAGTAGTATTAGGGGATACCGTAGCGTCTATGGGAATTAGCATTACAGACCCCCCCCCCCCCCGGGCCTGTATAACCCCAAGAAATAAAAGCACAGCCTGGGACCGTATAGCGTCAATGGAAATTGGGTAGAGTGA
>JAECUM010038731.1:0-33079 GCA_016617855.1 Megalonaias nervosa | reverse complement strand
GATGTATTTAATGTTTTGTTTTTGTTGTTATTTCTTAAACATATTATAATGTTCTAAAAATCGATTATTATTAATTAAATATGAAAATGTCCAAAGGCCTCTCTCCCTCTCTCTCTCTTTCTCTCTCTCTCTCTCTCTCTCTGAACCAAAGTAGCAAGATATGGGCTATGAAATGACGAACGTAGAGGATTTTCGTTTGGGTCATCCCACGATATCTCTGGACTTATGAATGATGGTAAAAGTTAAGTCAAACCGACCTAAGGATGAGAGAGAGAGAGAGAGAGAGAGAGAGAGAGAGAGAGAGAGAGAGAGAGAGAGAGAGAGAGAGAGAGAGAGAGAGAGAGAGAGAGAGACGTTCAGCAGCAATAATATAAACTCGAAAATACAAGTACTTGTTAACAGTGTTTTCAGTCGGAATCGTAAAATATTGTGTTGTTGAAATGTAAGTGTCTCTTGTGCTATATAATGTTCCCCAATTAATATGATCATTTGATCCTTCCAATCGCCAATTATAAATTCGACCAACGCTAGGATTTAATCGGCCTCGCAAATGAAACTGACAAATAGCAACTGCAGTAGGACATTTGATTTTGATCCAAAAATTTTCGATTTCTCCGTTTGTCGTCCACTCGTGTCTATCAGAGAAAGCGTAATAAGGATAATTTTCAGGATAAAACGATGATGCGCTTACCTCAAATCCAACTGCTGACTTAAACAATATTGGAATATACCCAACATTATTTTTGGTTCATTTTACACTACTAAACAGACTGTCAACATACTCTTTATTTGTCAGATCGTTAGGGTTAACTGGAGCATAAGTCGTCATTATCTTGTTGGCTTTCATGTTTATATTCCCTGACATCGGACCACCGGATTTCTTAAAATATGGGTTAAGTTCTTCTTTAAATTGAGCATAACTAATAGCATCAGTGTTATCAGATGGTGAGGTTACTGGCAATCCAGTTATTTTTGAATTTAACATAGACAGGTCACCTGTCATTGTATCACCGGCTTTGTTAAGCTTATTATCGTCAACAGATGTTAGTTGTGCATAACTTACAGCTTGTGTTTGATTTAAGTTTTCTGGCGGATATACAATCTGTAAATTTATAAATTTTTTTCCTGACATGTTGATCTTACCTGTAACTGTTCCACCGATTTTATCAAGTTTGTTATCATCAACATACTTCAACTGTAAATAACTTACCGCTTGAGTTTGATTTAAGTTTGCTGGTGGATACCTGGTCTCTAAATTTATAATTTTTTTTCCTGACATGTCTAAGTTACCGCTTAAAGTTCCACCAGATTTATCTAGTTTATTATTGTCGACTAATTTAAGTTGTGCATAACTAACAGCTTGTGTATTAACGACATTTATTGGTGGATAATCTGATTCTAAATCTAGTACTCGTTGATTTGACATAAACAAGTTTCCCGTCATTGTGTCGCCGGATTTTTTCAGGTAACCTGATAAATCAACCTTACCATCTGTTATTGTTGTACTTACAGCTGATGAATCTCCTACTAATGTTCCAAATTTTGTATAATAGCTCATTATTTATTTATCGTCTGACAATTTTTTTATATAACATAAAATTGTATAATAATAATGGCAAAATCGTCGATATTAAACTTTGATACAGAGCGGTTGGTGAAACATAAACATAAAAAGGAACTTCCAGATTGTCATTATCTTATTATTGGAAGAATTGGATCTGGGAAAACAAACTTGCTTATGAATTTACTTCTCGGAGATAATTTTAACTACGATCGCGTTTATATTTACACAATTAATCCACAACAGGATAAGTAGGAACTACTTAACAATTATAATGACAAACTTCGTGATGATCTTGAGGCTGATGAAGATTTTTTTATTATCAAACAACCAGAAGAACTTGTTCCAGTTAATCAACTTGATTCGTCCGAACACAAGATAGTTGTTTTTGATGATATTCCGCTAAACAACGAGGAAATGAATAAAATAAGATCATATTTTTCATTATCACGTGATAAGAAATGTAATTCTATTTATCTCGCCCAAGGTTTTTATAATGTTGACAGATTTATTAGGCGAAATACAGGTTGTTTTATATTATTTCCAGGACTTGACAATGTTGACGTTAGAAATATCGCGAACGAACAATGTGGTGATGTAACAAAAGATAAATTTATTGAATTATATCATAAAGCGACGGCAAACAAATATGACTTTTCTTTTGTTTGATAAATTAACAAATGATACGAGTAAAATATTTCGCTGTTGTATTGAAAAATATCTACAGTAATGTTTATAGAAAATAGTATATAATTAATGGAAAGACAAGCAAAGTACAGAAAACATATAGAAAATCTAAAAAGACTTGTTAAATCTAAAGCCGAACTTAGGCAGATGATTCAACAAGCACGACGTGGTCAAGGGGCTGCAGCAGAAACAACAGCAGCCACTCTCAAACCAGTTACTGAGGCTTTACTTGGAAAACAACCTGAAACTAATCTACTATCAGAAGAAGAACTTAAAAAAATTACAAGAGAAAGGTTTACTCGGATTAGTTAAAGAACAACAAGAAGCAGCTGCTGGAAGAATTATTGAAAGATCTGAAGAAGAAAAAAGAAGATTAGCTGAGTCACTTGTAGCACATATAGCTGATCCTGCTGCAAGACAAGTTGCACTAAATCGGCTAATTAATAATCCACTAGAACTTGAACAAAGACTAGCAGGTTTAACCACACGGGAGATTAAAAATATTTTAACAAATTTATCCGAAAAATTAGAAGATATTGAAGAGGAGCAAAAAAGAGGCGGCGAGTTGATAGTAAAGTTTATGGAAGTTGAAGATAAAAGAAAATTGGTATATAAAACAAGCAAATGATGAGATAACAAAGGATGAATATGATAAATTTTTAGAGAAAAAAGAAATAAAAGATCTTGATAATATAAATAAATGGAATGATGCTGAATTTGGTAAACTTATTGATAATTTAAATAAAATAATGAAAGACGGTATTACTGCTAAAAATGAGTTAAACACAAACATAGAAGAGAAAAATATGCCTCCACTTTATGATAGAATGAGATATGGTATTATTGCTTTAGTAGTTGGATAAACAGCACAAGACAGTAGAAAAAAAGGTTTTGGTAAGGGGTGGGATTTTAAAAGGAACTTTTTTGTATTTGATAAAGTCGAGTAAAAGAATATAGAAAAGAAAAAACAGGAACTGGAGTTAGAATATTTTCATCAGTTACTGAAATGATTGGCAGATTAATGTTATTGATATCATCAATAGAAGCTGGAAATGTTGGTGCTGAAGTTGACAATGAAATTATTGACATACTTGATAATTTGAGATCGGAAAATTTATTAACATCTGACGAATACGAAACTTTACCTCGCGATTTAATTTTATAAAAATATAATAATAAATGTCAGCAACATTATTACTAGACTCTAGCCAATCTGATAAAGATAGCGCAAATTTTTATGTAAAGTATATTCCACCAATAGAACTAGATCGTAAAAAACAATATGAAATTGGGCTAATTTCCTGTACGTGTTGGAATTCTATGGCTAATGTAAAAACTGGAGTAAACGATAATTTTGAATTTATTTATACTGGTCGAGGTCCTCCACAATTTTTAGCACAGAAATTTATTACAATATAACTGATCTAAATAAAACAATAAAAGAATTTATAACAATAGAAGAACTAATAGCACAAGATGAAGGTGTAGCTGATAGTTTTGAGCTGACACCAAATTATAATACGTTAAGCGCTAGAATAACAATAAAACCTGGTATAACAGTTGATTTTACCAATCCAAAAAGTATCGCGCCATTGATAGGATTTCTTCATAAAAGTTATGCTGCTCCTCCTAATGAAACCAGAACGTATGACGGTGAACTGCCAGTAAATATAACTGATGTAAACGCAATATTGGTAAATTGCTCTATTGCATATGGATCTTACTCAGCTAAAGGTAGTAAAGGACAAACAATATACAGTTTTTCACCAGACGTTCCACCAGGTTCTCTGATGCAAATCAGTCCACGTCAGGTTATTTATTATCCATTAAATATTGAAAATCAAATAACAGAAGTAAATATGCAATTGACAGATCAGTCTGGACGACAACTGGATTTTAACAATGAAATTGTTACTTATTATTTACACTTACACGAACAATAGTAAACATATTTTCTAAAAGATTTGGTAATAAAATTATACAACCTCAGATATAATGAAACAGAAAAAAGTTTATCGAAGAAAAATAGTAGGAAGATTTTTGGGAAATATATTTGCTAAAATTATAGAAAATGTTCCAGGAATAGCTCATAAAGTTGCGCCAATTGCACTTGACGCATCAAAAGCTTTTGCAACTGGAGCTGCATCTGCAGCTGGAACTGCTGTTGGAGAAAAAATAACTGATAAAATAAAAAGACCGACAATCAAACAAGCTATTTCAGAAATCGCACCAACAAAAGGAACTCAACGCGCAATGGTAACAACAACAACAACAAAAAAAAACTTTTATCACCGCGAGGAGAACAAATTATAAAAAAATTAATATCTAAAGCAACAGCACCGAAATAGCTTCGCTATCGTTAATGACAAAATTTTGTATAACCTAATAAATAAAAAAATGTCTGTTAAAAATTATCTCGATTTAGCAGAAATTTATGATGAAGACGACACGGTAACAGAATTTGAGTATATTGAATATCTCGATGAAAATTCTAACGAACCTAATAAGGCTGGCCCCAGAACATTTAATACTCGAGACGATGACGTATTTCTACTGCCTCATAAAGCAATGTTAGAAGTTCGTGGTCAGATTATGACAGTAGCTGTTCCACCAGTCGCAATTGCAGCTGATGCACAAGTAGCTCTTATAAATGATGCTTGGTGGTTATTTAAAAGTGCTCGATATCAACTAGCTAATCAAACTGTCGAAGATATTTCAAGTCACTTACAAGTTGCAAGTACAATCTTAAATATTATTTCGTTTTCCGATGATTACTCCAAATCAACTGCAACTAATATGATGTGGTTTAAAGATACTGGAAGTGGTGGTGCAGGTGTTGCTGCATCAGCTGAAATTTTTATCAGGATTAGCACATATATTAGTGGCTGGAGTTGATGCAGCTGCAGATGCTGCAACTGTAAGAGATTTTCTTATTGCTAATGCTAATGTTTTAGGTATAATAGCACCAGGTGCAGCCGATCTTGCAGACGCTACAAGAGTTTCACTTAATGCTGTTTGTAATAATCTTGGCGTAAGTGAAGTAGACGGAGCTTCAGACGGCAATGTAATGTTAGAACATGTTAATAACATATTTGCTCATAACATAAGAAATAAACGTTATAATGAGGGTTATACTAAGAGAAAGGCACTTGCAGCAGTATCACGTCAAATTACAATGATGTTACCGTTAAGTACAGTATTTGGCTTTTGTCGCGATTACAATAAGGTATTTCGTGGAGTTAAACATACACTTATTTTAGATCGATCAGAACAAAATCATTGTTTATTTCGATTTGGCGGGGCTGATGTACAATTTATCATAAACAAACTTGCTCTGTGGATGCCACGAATAACACCGACAGTTTTGAAATCGCTCCAATTAGATGATATTCTTAAAAACCGCACAAAGAAGATTCATTTTCAGCAACATAAAATATATCAAACAGCAGTTCCAAATACCACTGACTACACATGGCGAGTCACAACGACGTCGACTGAACAAAAAACCACGGCAAATATTTGTTGTATTTCAACAGCAAGCGCTACGTGTTAACCAACAACAAAATAATGCGATATTTGATAATGCTGATGTCAGACGAATGTACGCTAGAATAAATTCAAAGCAATATCCGGAGCGAGCGATAGAATGTAATGTTGCAGATGACGCTAATAAAAATATTACTCGACCTTACATGTACCTGCTCGACGCATTGCAAAAATATCAAGATGTTGCAGACGGATCTCAGATATCAGTAGAGTAATTTCGTACACTTTATCCGATATTTTATTTTGATGTTAGTAAACAAAATGAAAGAGATGTAATTTCAACTGCTGATATTGAAATTACTTGGACATTAGGAGCAGTTCCAGCAGCGCAGTTGTACGTGTACGCGTTAGTGATCAGCGACAGAACTATTACGATTGATTTTGTTGGAGGTAAAATGTCGGTACAAGTTTAATCTGCAACTTTAATATTAAGATGACAAAATATATTGTAAAAGAGATATATTTGACTGATGGTCAAGTTAAAAAATTAGCAGCTGCTGTTGCAAAGAAAAGACAAGTATCATTAAAGGTCAACCCTAACGCAGGTGTTTTAGGTACTTTAAAAAAATTAATGTTAACCAAAAAACAAGAAAATAAATACGATCGCAAAAACCTTTTGTTTTAAATTTAAGTGCTGCACAAATAGCTGCAATGTCAAAACAAGGTGGTTTCTTCGGTCCGGCAGAGTTTGTAATGGCCAGAACGTTAATACCTAAAATGTTGCCAGTGTTAGGTACATTAGGATTAGCAGCAGCGTCTGGAGCAGTATCTGGCGAAACGAAAAAGGCAGTTGAAGGTCATGGAATAAAGAAAATTTTTGTCTAAAGATAAATATAATGCCCAGACGAAAAACAGCAAAAAGAAAGACAACGACGAAAACAAATAGACACGACCGAGGAGAAAAGGTGGACTTATTCCAATAGCTCCATTACTAGCAGGATTGGCACGAAGTCTATTGCCAAATCTGTTAGGAGTTGGACGAGGACTAATGTTTCCAGGAACAAAGAGATGAAGTCGGCCGCGTTAAGTAATTTTGATATACTTGACAAACTAAAAAAAGTAAAAAATTTCAGTAGAGTTTATTCTAAAGATGAACTTATGACGCTAGCGTCTCCAGGTTCGTGTGTTATAAATATATAAGATTTCAATGACGGATCTGGCACACATTGGGTAGCTGCTTTGATAACAATTATTTTGACTCGTTCGGAATTCCACCAAGTGACGCAATAAAAAAAATATATGAGTAGAATTCAAGAGACAAAATCTCCAGAGACGAAGTCTCTTGCGAAAATAATAAATTATTCGTCTAATCAAATTCAACCAGTTGGAACTTCTGCTTGTGGATACTATTGCGTGATGTTCTTTAAACAGATGACTGAAAATCCAGATTTTTTAAAGTTTATTTTGCAATTTGACAAACAACCTTCTCACACTAATGATGAGATTGCAATTATTTTTATCTAAACTCACTGATATATGATGTCAACATATTGTCTTAAGTGTAAAACTAAAACAGAAAATAAAGATGAAAAAACAGAAAAAACAAAAAATAATAGAATAATGCTGAAAAGTATTTGTGCAATCTGTGGAAAAAGAAAAAGTACGTTTTTGCCAGCAACAAAGTTGTCTGGAGCGGGTTATCCAGAAATTATTTTAGTAGATGATCGATAAATAAATGACATGCGAGTGCGATTGTGATAGAGATTTATTCCTCGAGCAAAATAAAATTGTTATATATGTCAGAAATGCAACAACAGAGAAATAATTGGAACAGGTATAGATATGCATAAATTAATTGGAAAATTGCCGAAACCAAAAGGCGGTTGGACATTGCCAGGCCATAAATGTACTGGACCTTATAATCCTCTTGATAAACAACTTGACGAAAACGATAATCCGCTGCCAGGACAAGAGCCTTACAATCAAGTTGACGCAATAGCAATGCGACATGATATCTGCTACAGAGACATTGAACGTCCAGACAACGAACAAAATCAACACAGCTGCGATAAAGTAATGTTAGACGAACTTCGTGATATGAAACCTGTAAATATGCGAGAACGTGTTGACCGAAGGCTGGTCCAGGGTTTTATTGGAGCAAAATATAAACTCGGACTAGGTAAAAAAGAATTATATAATCTTGCCTTAGAGCTACATAAACCTAAAAAATAAAAGTTTCCGCGACGTAAAGTTGTCGCAAATGCCGTTGATGATATCTGGGCGATAGATTTAGTTGATGTTTCAAATCTAGCTCAGTTTAACGTTGGCGTCGATGGCGCTCCAAAGAGATATCTTTTTAATGTTGTAGATGTTTTTTGTAAATACGCGTTTAGTGTACCCGTTTCGGATAAACAGGGACATCGATGACTGATGCATTAAAACAAATAATAACAACTACAGAAAGAAAACCAAACAGAATCTGGACTGATCATGGAGCAGAATTTTGTAATAAAAAATTTGAACAGTTTTTAAAGCAAAATGACATTAAAAAATATGCTACAGGAAATGAGGGAAAAAGCGTCATCGTTGAAAGTATTAATCGCACGCTCAACGAAAAAATCCACAAGTATTTGTCAGCTAAAAATACGAGTAAATATACTGACAATTTACAAAAAATTGTCGACGAGTATAATAACACGAAACACAGATCCCTGAAAATGTCGCCAAACGACGCGATTGCAAATCCAATATTAGGAAACGAAAATGTGTACCGCAGACATAAATTTAAAGTTGGTGATAAAGTTAGAATTTCTCTGACGAGAAAAACATTTGAGAAAGGATATACTCATAACTGGAGTGAAGAAGTATTTGTTGTTGATAAAGTACGTTTAACAATACCAGTTACATACTCGTTGAAAGATTTATTAAGTGAACCTATAACTGGCAGTTTTTACGAACAAGAACTTCAGAAAACAGAACAATATATATTTGTTATTGAAAAAGTTATTCATAAACGCGGCAACAAAAGTTTAGTCAAATGGCTTGGGTATAGCGATAAATTTAATAGTTGGGTACCAACTAAGTCGATCGAATAATATTATTATAAATTTCTTCATATCTTATTAATACTGATTTACATTTTACTGGTTTACATAAAGAAATTAAATGTAATTTTCTTGCATCGTCGATTGGCATTAAATTAAATATTTTAACAAAAATAAAATCGTATTTTATATTTCTTTGTTGTCCAGTTATTTTTACGTTTAAAAAGGGTTTCATAAATTGCCAAAATATTTGATGCTCTGTGATAGTAAAATTAAATTTTATTATATTTTTTAGCAATATGGTACTTAACATCATATCGCCCAGTTGTTGGTCTGCTTAAATTTTTTTTACTAACAACAACATCATCTTCTTCGTCGTCATAGTTATGCAAAATATCTTTTTCAGTATAACCAGCAAATCTGTCATTAGTAATATTTTCTAATGTAAAATTTGAAACTGAAACAAAATCTCCCGAATATAGTTTAGCTAGTCTCTCAGTTAAGTTCATTATTGTAATAATTTTTTATCTAATTAATAAATAATAAGATGTTCGGAGAAATAAAATATTATCAAAGAGTTAATATATTAAATCACAAAGAATTAGCTGAGGCAATTCGAAATTGTTTGTTGGGAAACAGTTTTTATTTTGTTGATGTTATGATAACATTAGGCGAATCTGACAAATTTTTATTAAAAGTAGCAGAAAAAAAAACTTAATACAAATAAAATGATGACATTACGATTTAATCGAGATGATATTATCGAATTTAGTCATAATTGTCTTACTCGAAATGATCTAGAAAATATCATTAGTTATCGTATTTAAAACTAAATCTGTCAAATGTCAACATTGAGGTTGCTGATTTAGTTACATTATCAGCTACAAATTTTACTGCACGTAAATTAATTTTATGATATTTTGCCGCATATGCCATTGATCTAAATTTTATTTCTTCAAAAGTTTCGAGATTTATTGAAATTATTTGTCTGGCTGGATTTTTAAAATTAGAACCATCAAAACCGGCTCCACGTCTTGTGTTTTCTTTTGGCGTAACCAAATCTAAATTTTCTAGACAATTATCTGTTTTAATACCATTTTTATGATCAACAACTAAACCATTAGGTATTAGTCCGTTAAAAGTTTCAAACACAAAACTATGAGATTGATAATAAACAAAATTAGTTTTTGTTCCACGTACATTAACACCAAGATATCCACTGTTCTGCAAAATTCCAACAACGTTTTTAAATTTTTTTTATGTCTAATAATTCCCTTATCATTTGTCTCATATAAATCAAATACTGGGTGACGTTGAAATTCATTTTGTAATGATAAATTTTGAATATTATCATCAGCAACTGCGCTATTTACTCTGTATACTCTATATCCCTCTGGAATATCATTGCAAAACAAAGTATAAATAAAATCTTTTCTAAACATTTTAATTCTTTCTGTATTATCGCCTTTTACGGAAATTATCATTCCAGCTGGTGTTGATATTCCAACAGAGTTTTTAGATTTTATGTTAATAACAGAACCTAACATATTTGCTGCATATAAATTGTACTTTGGGTGTACATGATAAAATTCTTGCTCTTCCGCTGTCAATCTCAGATAACTCAAAATTTCTGTCATTATACTATAAGGATTTTTACATCTCTAATTAAAAAAATTTCAAATAAATATAAAATATTACTATATATATAATGTTAAAATAGCGAGATATTGCAAAACAGAAAAAATTGCTTCAGCATTTTCAGGTTACGATAATAGTTACAAAATTGATGATCAAAATATTTTAGCAAATTTTAATTCCACAAGTTTATTTCATCTTTTGCAACCTGTTATAGCTCAAGAACTTGCAGCTCATAAAAGTATCAGACTTATAGTCCAATGTCATACGATTTTATCAAAGTTACTCGCAGTTGAGGATGTACTTGATGCAATTTTTGAAAGAAAAAGTTTTGACAGCGAAATTTCGAATCATATTTAACAGCTAAATCGAGAAAAATATTAACTGGAAAAGACATTGCCATGGTCGCCGATGAAATACATCAAGAAATAAACAAAAAATTTGAAGAATTTACTGCATCAGGATCGGGTTGGAAATTTGAAATGATAAAAGAAGTTTTATTTCACACAGCAAAATATAACGTACTTCGCGGTAGTTTGTACGTCGATCTCCCTCAAAAAATTAAAATCAAAAGATGCTGTATAAATATCAAAAACAATGATGACAAATGTTTTCAATGGTCAGTTTTATCTGCAAAACATTCTCAGTGTGATCACCCCGGCAGAATTGAAATGTATTTACCGTACAAAGACGAAGTAAATTTTTTAGGAATAACTTTTCCAGTAGCAGAAAATCATATATCAAAGTTTGTAAAACAAAACAGTATCTCAGTAAATGTTTTCGGATTAGATGAGCGAGAAAACGTTTACCCGAGATATATCTCAGAAGATGCTACACAAAATACAATAAATTTATTATTTTATCAGGGACATTATTGTTGGATAAAAAACTTTAACGGCCTAGTTGGCAGACAGTATAGTAAAAATAAAAATAAAAATATTTCTGCTATAGATGTTTGCATGGTTTTTCTGGCGATGGAATACTGCAGGAGCATCTCAAATACTGTGTCAACGTTCAACGAATAATTATGCCTGGCGAAAAAGAAATAATATTAAAATTTAAAAATTATGATCATAAACTAAATATTCCTTTTGTTATTTACGCTGATTTCGAGTGTCTACTCGTTCCTGTGGTTGGAGCAGAAAATAATCTAAATAAATCAAGTACTAGAAATATACAACAGCATATTCCTTGTGGAGTAGCTTATAAAGTAGTTTGTTGCGCTAACGATATAACGATAAATTTTCAACTCCGATAAAGTTCTATAGAGGTGAAAATCCTGCCGTATGGCTATTGAAAAATTTAATAGACGAAGTTAATAAAATTTCTAACAGATTATTTAAAACAGCTCCGATGAAAATAACATCTAAACAACAACTCGATTTTGATGAGGCAGTTAATTGTCATATTTGTGAAAAGTTACTGGTAGACTCCGTTGGAGTCCGTGATAAGGTGCGAAATCATAGTCATTTGACCGGCCAATATCAAGGAGCAGCTCATAACAATTGTAATTTAAAATTGCATGCTCCAGAATTTATTCCTGTAGTTTTACATAACTTTCGTGGCTATGACAGTCATATCATTGTAGAAGCTTTTGGTGATGAAAATATTAAAGCTAAACTAAAATTAAATAACGTAATAAAATGTATTCCAAATAATTTTGAAAAGTATATGTCGGTGACGCTCGGTATATTACGCTTTATTGACAGTCTGCAATTTATGGCAGCATCATTAGATGAGCTTGCAAAAGGTTGCAGTAGTTTCGCTACCCTAAAAAGTTGCTTTGGTGAAAACTATATCAATTTGACAAAAAAAGGTATATCTCCGTACGAATGTCTCGACGATTTTTAGCAGACTTGTCTTCCTGATAAAGATAAATTTTACTCGCAACTCAAAAATGAAAATATCACAGATGATGAATATAAATATGCACAAGATATTTGGAATAAATTTATTTGTAAAAACATTTGGTGATTATCACGATCTATATTTGAAAACAGATGTATTATTACTAGCAGATGTTTTTGAAAGTTTTCGTCAAGTAAGCTACAGCAAATTATGGACAGGACCCCTGTTGGTATTATTCGGCTCCAGGATTTTCTTGGGACGCTCTCCTAAAAACAAGTAAGATAGAACTGGATCTCTTAACAGATGTCGATATGTTTAACTTTATTGAAAAAGGTATCAGAGGCGGAATTAGCGTTATAACAAAAAAATATGCAGCTGCTACTAACAAATATCTGAAAAATTATGATAAAAATCTCCCATCTAATCATATTATTTATCTAGATTGTGTGAATTTGTATGGATATGCGATGTCGGAGCCAATGCCCTGCGGTAAATTTCATTGGATAACTCCAGATCAATTTCTTAGAGAAACTGAAAAAGATTTACCTAGAAAAATTAATATCGATCTTTTTTGATATTTCATACTTTATTGAAGTTGATCTAGATTATCTTAGTTCGTTATATGATCTACATAACGACTACCCGTTTTGTGCAGAGTCAATGTTGATTAATTATAGTTTATTATCACCTGAACAACGAGCAACGACAACAGCAAAAAATTCGATTGTTAATAAGTTAGTTCCAAATTTGTTAAATAAAAGAAATTACGTTATGCATTACAAAAATTTAAAACAAGCAGTAGATGCTGGACTAATTCTTAGAAAAGTCCATCGCGTGCTAAAGTTTAATCAGTCGAGGTGGATGGCAAATTATATTGACTTAAATACGAAACGTCGTGCTGTGGCTAAAACCGAATTTGAGAAAACCTTTTTCAAGTTAATGAACAACTCGGTGTTCGGTAACACAATGGAAAATATTCGGAAAAGAGTTTCGATAGAAATTGTTAATGACATAAATCGTAGAAATAAATTAGTTAACGATGATTGTTTTGTTTGTATGAAAATATTTAATGAAAATCTTGTTGCAATACAACGACGAAAGACAAATTTTAAGTTAAATAAACCTATTTATGTTGGTGCAGCTGTACTTGATATATCAAAGTGGCTGATGTACGATTTTCACTATAATTTTACCAAAAAGCAGTGGCCAGATTCAGAGTTGCTATTTACTGATACAGATCCGCTAGTTTATAATATAAAATGTGAAGATGTCTATCAGGATATTTACAATAATAAAAATCTATTTGATTTATCAGATTATCCAGCATGTAGTGGATTTCAAGATAATTCAAATAAGAAAGTTATTGGAAAAATGAAAGATGAATTTATGATTATGCCAGTTAGGGAATTTGTTGGACTAAAGAGTAAAATGTATGCTGTCATATTAGATGACAATTAACTTACAAAAAAAGCAAAAGGTATTCCTCAAGGATATGTGGAAAAGATAATGAATTTTGACGATTTTAAAGCAGCGCTAAACAATAGCGTCAGTTTTATCAAAACAAATGTTATCAGATCAAATCATCATAAACTTGAAACGAATACAATTATAAAACGGGGACTAAGTAATTTTGATGATAAAAGGTATTGCAGAGACGGAATTAATACACTAGCGCTTGGACATTATGCAAGTAATTTTGTCTAAACATCAGAAATAATGTTTGAAAATTTAACATTAGTCGATGGAGTTAATAGCAAAATCAAAACAATAATGGTTAATAACCAGCAATTATCATTTGAATTTGACGATGAAATTTCAGGTATTTGTTTTCGTAAATTTGACAGAATCAAACTTTCCTTATCAGATCAGAAGATAGCAAATATTTTAATTATCTCGAAAGTTTGCGAGACGAGCTTGCACATAAATATAACAATTTTCATAATCCGATCAGCCAGGAGCAGTATACAAAAATCAACATAGACTTGGATAGGTCGAATTATTTTGCAAAAGGTAGTAAGTATCTTCTCAGTAAGATAGCAATGAAAGAACTGTTTGAATGTCGTCGAGAAGTATCCGGTAGAATTAAAATTTATTTGTATAATCATGACAGTACATTGTACCTAATATCGACCGTTGAAACGTGTTCATTGGTCAAGAAATATAACTCTGTATACCATATCTGTTTTTTTAAAAGGGAGATAATACTGTTCCAGCTAAGTTTAGAATCTTTTGTAGTTATCGAACATAACATATACTGTTTCGTATTTTTTTTTTGGCTAATGAAATGTATAGAGTTGTAAATCTAATAGTAATTTTAAGACCCAAATTCTAGGTGGTAGTTCTGTATTTACCGAAAGTACTAGTAATTTCCTCTGACATAAATGTTAGTAGATAACATAGTTACTGTTGATTCTCGTTTATAAGTTGAGTCCAACTGTGCAGACCCAAATATGCTGTCGTATAATGCACAGTTTTGCTAGAAGTAATCAGTAAAACAAACAAAATAAACTCTGATCTGCAGGCGCATAATGCTATGGCAGATCTTTATCTTTTTGTCTGCAGTTAGACTCGACTTGTAAGCGAGTATATATGCTGTGTCATTAAAGTAAAAACCCATTCATAAGAATATTGATTATTTCTCGCAGTAATGTATATATTTATAGCGTCTATGTAGTCATTCAGCCCACTCGTTGTCATTATTAATTAGCATCCTTGGCAACGGTCGATCTTAAACAGCCTATGTATTCAGCCAACATTAGGATTTCTTTTTTCTGTACAAACATATTTATATAGAATCAAAAATCATGTTTTTCTCGATTTATTTATAATAACGTTTTTCAGAATCAGAAAATGTAATGCCAAATTTCGTGTTTTCAAAATAAGAAAATGTAATGCTGTTTGGTAACTATATAATAGTTTTTTTAAACATATATATATATATATATATATATATATATATATATATATATATATATATACAGCGTCTGTGTAGTCATTCAGCCAACTCATTGACATTACTGAGTAGTATCCTTGGCAACGGTCGATCTTATACAGCTTCTGTATTCAGCCAACATTAGGATTTCATTTTTCTGTACAAACATATTTATATAGAATCAAAAATCATGTATTTCTCGATTTATTTATAATAACGTTTTTCAGAATCAAAAAATGTAATGCAAAATTTCGTGTTTTCAAAATCAGAAAATGTAATGCTGTTTGGTAACTATATAATAAATTTTTTAACATATATATATATATATAAGGAAATCCGGTGGCCGATTGCTAACGCGTTGGATTCTCATGCTCGAGGTCCTGAGTTCTATTCTCGTGACCGGCACATTGCCGGCGAGGGCGAACTTATGCCAAAATTCTCTTATTTATTTGGGGCTCCGCCGCCCCTTCTACGTTTCAACAGAAATTTGCACACTCTCCACCATGTCACTTGGTGGGTGTGTTTTTCCACACTCTCCGGGTTGATTATGGGGGAGAGTGTACAAATTTCTGTTGAACGTAGAGAAGGCCTGTTTCTATGTGTCGTCCCTGTAAATATATGTAAATACGTTACTGTAAATACGTTACTGTAAATATAATTGCTGTAAATATGCTTGCTGTAAATACGCTACTGTAATTAAGATTCTGTGTTTTGTGCTGTCCTTAATTAAGATATAATCATATGTATATAATCATAACCATATGTATATAATCATATGTATATAATCATATGTATATAATCATAATCATATGTATATAATCATAATCATATGTATATAATCATCTTCAAACAGTCCTCTCTGGGGACTATTATTTTTATTTTAAACAAATATTTATAGCTTTAGAAATATCGTTATCAAAAAGTGCATCAACTATATTGTCAATAAATATCATTAGATCATCTGCCCAACCTCTTATTCGTTCGTCATTTTCAGTCGCGAATAACCATACTGATCCATATTTTGGTGATACATGGTAACCAACATTTTTAATACAATTGCTTATTATTTTAGGTTTTATGCCAGTATAGCTTGAGGCTGATTTGATTGAATTAAATCTCTTACAAATTTTTTTTGTTAAATCAAACCCAACAGGTCGGATTGAATGACAGAATGACATTATATAATATTTTATTGTTTAATATGAAAAAATCTATTGGCCTTGAATCCCCTTTGGGTTTCAAAATTTCATTTTTGAGAAAAAAAATTTGTTGGAGGGTGGTTTTTTGAGGGAGATGGGGTTTCTGAGGTGGCGAAAAAATGTCATAATATATTTATTCTTAAGGGGTGGGGGTTTTCTGAGCTAAAACCTTCTTTTAAATAAAAACCTCAAAATACATCTACTATTATGTGGTTGTCACGTGCCACATATGCAAGGATGGCGGCCTAAAGCAAAGTAGTGAAAATACTCGAGCCAAATATAACATTTGGAAACATATTGGATTTAAAAAAAAGATATGACAGCATCATTGATAAGAATGGTGTGATTTGTAGCATTTGTGATGCAGTTGTGGAATGTGCTGGAGGCGGAACATCCGATTTAGCGATGCATCTACGTAGACATCTTCCAGCATTGAACACTGATGAAACAAAATCACAGCTTCAACCGCCCGCCAGTTATTCCAGATTGAAGGGAACAAAGTACTTCCTATATTTTTCAACTGACTATAACTGATATGTTTCGAAATGTGATTAAGTATAAATCAACACAGCAAAAGGCCGCTGTCATTACTGACAAAATAGCCAAATTTATTGTCAAAGATCTGAGAAGCTATCGTCTTGTTGACACTAAGGAGTTTCGAGATCTGATCTCTAGTGTATACCCAAGATATCAACTGCCATCAAGAAAGCAGTTTGCGGATGTAATTGTGCCAAAGCGTTATGAGAATGTGAAAAGAAAGTTTACCGACTGCACAGCAGGCAAGTACATTACGTTTTATATTTTGTGTATAGACTAGTCAGCTGTTTTGTATTTTTTTTTAAGTTTGATTTCCCTTTTTAATACGTCCTTCTGGATCGTATTTTGTATCATCCGTTTATTACTTGAAACAATTTTGATGCTGTTTGTTTTTTTAAAACTTATTTTAACGTTAAAACGTTGACGTCTGATATTAAAATCAACTTTATTCTATGAATTAGCATCAAGCTCCAATTACACATTTTATTAACTGTTTCAATGTCCCATCATCGTATATGCATTATACTTTAGGCTTACCAACAGCATTCTGTGACCTAATGGAGATGACTCCACAAATATTGTGGAAATGAAGACAACCATGAAAGCTGACAGAGATACTCCGATCAAAGTGCTATCTTACATTCTCAGTGTGTTCTCTAAACTTACATATGAAGATGTTAAGGTATTCGCACAGGTAAAGGTGAAAACTGAGCCACACGATGACTCTGATGCTGCACCTCTGGATGCATCACCAGTATCAACATTGATCTACACTACAGGCAACACAGGTTTTCCATCATTACCGCTATTACACTACATTGATGTTGGCGGCGAATCTGGCAATGTTACAGTATCTGTTAAATCCTAGTTCAAGCCATCACGCGTCCTACATGACCTATTGGTGGATGTTTATGTTACAGATGTGGTACCATGAAGTGGCACAACTGGAAGTTCTTCAGTACAAATCTGAATCACATATCAGTCTTAAAGATGATTTCGCATTGTGCTGAAAAGATAAAATGCTGGCAGGGCTAGCAAATGCTTGCTGTATGTGCTAGCCACTTGTGTTCCATCAGATCACGTTTTTCTTTTTTTCATCCGCATGAGATATCTTACCTGCACAAACAGCCAACCTCAAACCAAAGCATGTGGATAATTTAATATTTCTGAAGACAAACATGGTGTAATTTCATGACTCTGATGCTGGAATCATACGATAGCTCTTTGGATAAAGTTAGTTCATACTCATTGAGATGACTGCACCAATTCATAAGGGAAGTTTTATCACATTAATGAAATTTTGATGTAAAAAAAAAGCTGAGAGCCAAGCTTTTCATAATTGATAGTGACGTTCCTAGAAACACTTTAACTTTTCAATTGCTTATTTATTTTTGTTTTGCTGAGAAATGTTTTCTTTCTTCTGCACTCGATACGAATGTCTAATTCTAGCCATAATCTCATTGTTCAGATGTTTATAAATGGTTTAATTGCTTTTTAAAATTTACTTTAAGTTTGCACATAATATCAGAATGTATTATAGACAAGTGAATCAAGCATGTAAACAGAAGGCCATTTATCAGTTGATTACATACTTGTGCTGATTTATAAGTATATGCATTCATTTGGAGAATTAAGAATCATTCTAGGATGTTTTTGATATGATGATGTGCTAACAGCATTTTGACGTATTACAATTATATACTCCAAAATTTTCTTATCGGAATTCACTATAATTCCAAATTAAAGTTTTAATCCAAGAATATTATTGAGCACTTTGTAATTCCAGTAAAGAATAATTTGAATCATTTAATCCACCCAAACAAAAAACTGAAGGCTACAAAAAGACTGATTCTGCTTCAGATGTTAAGGCAAGAATGAGTACTTGTTTCAAGTAAAAAAGATTATATACCCCTCTACTTGACCTAGTCACAATTACTGGCAATACTATCACAATAATGGCAAACATGTTTACCATTAATAATGATCTGAATATTTAATCCACCACAATCATAGAGAAAAATATAAGACTTATTCTAAGGAAACATCAACATAGTTTTATTTTTTTTACTGAACAGGAATCAGTTAATTTTGGAATAAATCCGGTTTTTTATAATGGAATCTATTACATGAGACTTGAGTCTTCCAATTTAATTCTCTGATGTACACCGACACTAGTGTAACACTGTTTCTAGACAGAGTGAAGCTAACGTATTTGGGCAACTAAATTAGGGCTGTATTTATTTAGTTCCTGTTTCTACATGATACTACTTTTGTCCAGAAAAGATAATGATGCAAATTGCTGTACCTCGTTATGTCAAATATTGGAGAAGCGTAAGCGTTCGTTCTCATGATTACAATTTTCAGTGGTTTTCCAGACGGAGAGATCATTTATTTAATGACATAATGTTGTCAGTTGGTTTCCAGTTGTTAAACGATTGATCCAAACATCTCGGTTTCACTATTGCATAACTTTACCGTTTATTTGCTTGTTTCTGAAGTCTCTACAATATTGTATGTGTTGTTGGTTAATAGTCTCTCTTCGTGTCCTCCAGTTTGCACAGACTCAATCACCTGAATTACTTGCCTGATTTGATATGTTTATAAAGTATAATTAAGAAGGCTGCCTTTAACACAACATTTTGTTGAGGTTTTCTCACAACTATTTTGAATATGAGAATTCTCAATGTACCAGGTATCAAGTAACCAAACAGATTTATCCGTAAGGCATTATTCCACATTATATTACATATTCTACAATATCACACCACAAACTGTTTAATAATGAACTATTCATGAACGGAATGTGGCTTTGTTGACGCCAATGAAATGTGTGAAAATTCTATTTGAGTTTAACAAAATGTCAAACACATTTTCTGTATATAATAAGCTTGAGCGATATCCATTGCATTTGAGTAGAATATATACATTAGGATTTACCACTACTGTAACATACTGTATCCTGTACCAAATGAATTTTGAAAACATTTTATAATATATCATTAAATATGTACAGAAGGAATGTGAAATCCTAGACAAATCAGACAAATGTTATATAACTTTAGTTTTTGCGTATATTTGGAAAACTCCAACCATATTGAACTTTAAATGTTTTTAATGGTATTCAAACAAAGAGGACATAATTGTTTTAAACAGAAGCGAGATTTATTAGTATATAAAAATCAACAACTGTTATTTACTTGAAATTAATCATGTTTAATAATGTGAAAATTATTGTAATTATACTGCAAATTAAACCATAAGACTTAATTTGACTCAGTTGCGTATCTACATGCAGAACAGGTACATAAAATACAATACAAACAAGCTGATACAAGATAATAGAAATACGAGAAAGTAGATACGATATAATAAAAATAGGTAGGAAATAGATACGATATAATAGAAATATGTAGACGATAGATACGCTATAAAAGAAATAGCAAGTAGATACGAAATATAGAAATAGGTAGAAAGTAGACACGATATAATAGAAACAGGTAGGAAGTAGATAGGTTATAGTAGAAATATGTTGAAGTTAGATGCGATATAATAGAAACAGAAAGTAGATACGAAATAATAGAAATAAGTAGGAAGTAGAAACGATACAATGGAAGTAGGTAGAAAGTATATACGATATAACAGAAATAGGTAGATATGTTGAAGTTAGAAGCGATATAATAGAAACAGAAAGTAGATACGAAATAATAGAAATAGGTAGGAAGTAGATACGAAGTAATACAAATAGGTAGGAAGTAGATACGATACAATAGAAGTAGGTAGAAAGTATATACGATATAACAGAAATAGGTAGAAAGTGGATACGATATAGTGTTACGTATATGTAATTAAATTGCTTGTGTGTTAGTTTTAAAATTCTTTTTTTATTTTATTTTTTGTTTTATTACATTTTTTTGTAATGATTATTGGAAGGATTCGAAATTCTTTTTCAGTAATTCGATATTTTCTTTAAGTAAATGTTGTTTATTTAAGACGTAAAACGTGTTACATGAGAATTATTTTTAGTTAACCTAGTTCGTCTTAGGTTGGGAAGTTTGTAAACAGGCAGTTAAAATGATTGGTCAGTATCAGGGCCATACTTTGATTGCGTGATCACTATGTGTAAACAACGTTTCTTTATTATTGGTTCTTAAGTGGGACTACACTGGTGTACGTGATAGATTTCTTGTAGTAAGAGACCACATGACCGATCTCGCGAGACTTGAAATGATGTTTTTGGGGTTTAAATACGCATTCTTAATATTTTTCTGTCAGAGTCGTTTTAACATCTTGAAGGAACAAGGTGGTTTTTTTTTTAATTGTTGCCAGATTGTTTGTTTTTCATCTGACTTTTGGATTTAATAATTTATTCTCCTGGAAACTCAACAAGCTGACTTTCTTATAAAACATTCTGAAAGATATTCATGGAAATTTATTCTGGAATTATTCGGAAACAAAAACTGTGATTCAATTGAGGAATTGTTGATATTCGTACATTGGACCACATCTGACGTCATCGCCTTCCATATTTCAATGTCGTCGAGATTCGAACCTGGATTCTAATAGAACTATTTAGTGATAGGACTTGTATTTTTCATTCTTAGGATTAAATTTTGGATTATATTCACAAACCGTAAGTCCTATTTACCAATTTTTACATTGTTTTCTAAGAAAATAAATTATTTTGTTAAAATATACAAAGTTTGTTGACTTCACTCTTTTCTTCTGTTACATTTGTAGGAGCCTACACGTACAGGAGAAAATTGGGTCGCTCGTCCTTGGGATATAAGAATTTTGGTTAAATATTTCAGACAATTGTTTTTTGAAATTTAAATTCCCCTAGTCTTTAAATCCCAAGTACTATGTTACATTTTGTGTGAAATGTTAAGTGAAAACAACAGGCTTTCATTTACAATATCATAAAAAGTAGAAAAGTTCTGAATTTTACTTAGGAGTGTTTAGTAATTTTGAAAATGAAATACAATATAGAAGTCGAGCTAAAAAAGTTGGATTTAGAGATAAAACAGCTTGAATTTGAGGTAAAAGAAATGGAAAAGGAAGCAAGAGAGAATGATAAACAAAGGCAGTTACAGAAAGAACAAATGGAGTTACAATTTAATGAAAAAAGAGATGCAAGGGATTTGCAATTTAAAGAAAAAAGGGAAGCAATGCATTTGCAAATTAAAAAAGAAATGGAAGAAAGACAAAGGCAATTTGAAAAGTTCAAGAAGTGCACTCATAATGACATTAAAACTCATTTTGAGGAGCATGAGATCGAAACCTTTGAAAGTGCTACTCGTGCTGCTGATAACTATTCCTTAACTCATAAAGTTCCTGTTGTAGGCAAACCATTCACTCAGCGGTCTACTGTTAGAAAGGTATTTCAGCCTAATACGACACCTCCTAATATGACTCCTTCTAAAATTCAATATGACACAACTTCTAAAAATCAAGCTTCTGATAAACTTGATTCAAAATCCTTGTCTCTGCCTACGTGTACCTATTGCAAGAAAAAAGGACACGTCATTTCTGATTGCTTCAAATTGAAATATGGGCATCAGAATCAAGATAGACCTATCCCAAATGCTCTTATTTCTAAGAGGTCAAGGTCACGGTCATGTATTGAAAGCAATACATTTGTTGGGTCTAATAAACCCCATTCTGATTTTATTATGGAGAATTGTGAACCATTCATGTCGAAGGGTTTTATATCACTCTTGGGTGATTTGGCCAATCCTATCCCTATTAAAATTTTAAGGGATACAGGAGCTTCTCGGAGTCTTTTAGTGCAGGTATTTTGCCTTCTTCTGAGAAGTCCTGTTCTAATGAGAGTGTTCTCATTCAGGGAGTAGAGTGCGGCTTTGTTAATGTTCCTCTCCATTCTGTAAATTTGTCATCAGACTTAGTTTCAGGACCTGTGACAGTCGGAATAATGCATAACTTACCCGTTGAGGGCATTCATTTGTTGCTAGGCAACGACCTAGCTGGAGACAAGGTTGTGGTTAATCCACTTGTAACTGACAAGCCTTCTTTGGATCAGAAACTTGATCCTATTGAAAAAGAATATCCTGAGCTATACCAAGCTTGTGCAGTTACCAGAGCTATGGGAAAGAAAGCTCTTGAGAATGATTTTGATAAGGAAAATATTCCTTTAGCTGACACATGTATTGGTCAGGCTTTTGATGAGGTTACTTTCACTTCTAATTTGGATCAATCAAAAGGTATTGATCACAGTGATCCTCTTTTAAATACTCATTCTCTTTTATCTAACCAGGGTGATAAACGACATTCACTTATCGTCGAACAGGAAAAAGACCCTGAGATCTCCTGTTTGTTTCAGAGGGCCATTAGTGAAACTGAAGCCACTGAAGTACCTGTCTGTTATTTCATTAAAAATGTAATTCTTATGAGAAAATGGAGACCTCCGGAGGTACCTGCTAATGACGAGTGGTCAGTGAACTATCAGATTGTAGTTCCAAAATCTTACAGACAGAAAATACTTAGTTTGGCCCATGAAACTCCTCTGGCTGGTCATCTAGGGATAAACAAAACTTATAACAAGATCTTGACTCACTTTTATTGGCCGAAAATCAAAAGTGATGTTTGTAAATTTTGTAGATCTTGTCATACTTGTCAAATGGTAGGAAAACCCAATCAGAAGATATCTAAGGCTCATCTACAACTAATCCCTGCATTTGTCGAACCATTTAGCAGAATTATGGTAGATTGTGTTGGTCCCTTACCTAAGACCAAGTCAGGCAACCAATATTTGCTGACCATTATGTGTGCGTTAACAAGATTCCCAGAGGCAATTCCTTTGAGGAATATTGTAGTAAAAGCTTTGATAAAGCTTTTTACTCAATTTGGTCTTCCCAAATTTGTTCAATTAGGTCAAAGGTCAAATTTCATGTCTGGACTTTTCCAGCATGTTATGCTTGAATTTGGCACTCCGCAATTCAAGTCAAAAGTGAAACTATGGTTTCACAAAATTTTACTTGAGAGAACCTTTGAGTCTTGTAATAGAGTTCATTCTCTCTTGCTCATTCTTCAAAATTTTATTCAATTTAGATTTTATGGTCCTTACAAAGCAAAGAAGGAAATGAATGAGTTAAAGTATAATAATAGCACTCTGGTCTAAATAAATTAATGGAGTAGTAGTATATTGAAAGAGATAGCCATGTAAATCATGCAATTAATTTAGTTGTACATGTCCCACCAACTGAGGATTTAACTGAAGAAATTCAATTGGACACCGTTGATCTTGGAGCATCAAATCTTCGGAATTCGGAAATTATGAAAGATCTAGACTAGAAACTTTTACATTTGCAACAACAAGAAAGAAATGAACTTAAACAGTTATTATTCGAATATGAGCACTTGTTTCCAGATATTCCTACGAGGACAAACAAAACTGTTCATGACGATGAAATTGTAGATTCAAAACCTGTGAAACAACACCCATACAGGATGAACCCTCTCAAATAGGAATACTTGAAAAAGGAAATTCAGTATTTGTTGGAGAACGATTTCATAGAGCCCAGTAAAAGTGATTGGAGTTCACCATGCATACTTGTTCCGAAACCTGATAAAACTTTCCGTATGTGCACTGATTATAGGAAGGTGAACAGTGTGACAAAAACAGATTCATTTCCATTACCAAGAATCGATGATTGAATTGATAAAATTGGAAATGCCAAGTAAGTCACCAAATTTGACCTTCTGAAAGGATTTTGGCAAATTCCACTTACGGAAAGAGCGAAAGAAATTTCGGCGTTTGTGACTCCAGATGGACTCTATCAATATAAAGTAATGCCGTTTGGGATGAAAGGTTTTCCAAGTCCTTTCAACGCTTGATGAATATGATTACTTCCGGTCTAGATAATTGTGATGCTTATATTGATGATGTCATCATCTACAACGACACCTGGAAAGGACATCTAGCCACGATTCGGAAATTCTTTTAAACACTCACTGATGCGAATTTGACAATTAATTTATCTAAAAGTGAGCTCTGTCGTACTTGTGTAACTTTTCTAGGACATATTGTGGGACATGGTCAAGTTAAACCTATTGATGCTAAGGTGAACGCTATCTCTGATTTTCCTGTGCCTGTCAGTAAAAGGCAATTAATGCGATTTTTGGGTATGGCCGGATATACTATCGAAAGTTTTGTTCCAATTTTTCCAATATTGCTGAACCTCTGACAAATTTGTTAAGTAAGAGAAACAAGTTTCTCTGGACCGAAAAATGTCAAGAAGCTTTCGATAGGTTAAAAGCAATACTCAAAAGTGCGCCGGTTTTAACAGCTCCAAATTTCAATCAGTCTTTTAAATTGTCTGTGAATGCAAGTGATGTTGGGGTTGGAACAGTATTGATTCAAGAAGACAGCAATGGTATTGATCACCCAGTGTGCTATTTCTCTACGAAATTAAATAAGCACCAAAGAAATTGCTCAACAATCGAGAATGAATGTTTGGCTTTAGTTTTGGCATTACAACATTTTGAAGTTTACATTAGCTCAGCTCCTTCTCCGGTTGTTGTGTATAGTGATCACAACCCCCTTACCTTCATCGACAAGATGAAAAATAAAAATCAAAGATTATTAAGGTGGAGTTTGTTTTTGCAAGAGTATAATCTTAGCATCAGGCACATCAAAGGAAAAGACAATTTGATTGCAGATGCACTTTCCCGTGTGTAGAAATATTATTTCATATACACTTTATATAATTCATAAGAATTTTCATGGAATTTTGTTTGCCGCATGTATAATTTACATATGATAAAAAGAAAGCTTTATTATATAAATCTTTCTTTTTCTTTATGGGGGAAGTGTTACGTATATGTAATTAAATTGCTTGTGTGTTAGTTTTAAAATTCTTTTTATTTTATTTTTTGTTTTATTACATTTTATTGTAATGATTATTGAAAGGATTCGAAATTCTTTTTCAGTAATTCGGTATTTTCTTTTAGTAAATGTTGTGTATTTAAGACGTAAAACGTGTTACATGAGAATTATTTTTAGTTAACCTAGTTCGTCTTAGGATGGGAAGTTTGTAAACAGGCAGTTAAAATGATTGGTCAGTATTAGGGCCATACTTTGATTGCGTGATCACTATGTGTAAACAACGTTTCTTTATTATTGGTTCTTAAGTGGGACTACACTGGTGTACGTGATAGATTTCTTGTAGTAAGAGACCACATGACCGATCTCGCGAGACTTGAAATGATGTTTTTGGGGTTTAAATACGCATTCTTAATATTTTTCTGTCAGAGTCGTTTTAACATCTTGAAGGAACAAGGTGGGTTTTTTTAATTGTTGCCAGATTGTTTGTTTTTCATCTGACTTTTGGATTTAATAATTTATTCTCCTGGAAACTCAACAACCTGACTTTCTTATAAAGAAATTCTGAAAGATATTCATGGAAATTTATTTTGGAATTATTCGGAAACAAAAACTGTGATTCAATTGAGGAATTATTGATATTCGTACATTGGACCAATCTGACGTCATCGCCTTCCATATTTGTGTGTCGTCGAGATTCGAACCTGGATTCTAATAGAACTATTTAGTGATAGGACTTGCATTTTTTATTCTTACGATTACATTTTGGATTATATTCACAAACCATAGGTCCTATTTATCAATTTTTACATTGATTTTTAGGGAAATAAATTATTTTGTTAAAATATACAAAGCTTGTTGACTTCACTCTTTTCTTCTGTTACATTTGTACGAGCCTACACGTAACAAGAGTTTAAAGAAACAAAAGTCCATAATTATATGTGAAGACTTTAATTTCGTTTAAGATCCAAAATTAGTTTCATAGACTTATAAGGATATAAATAGCCTAATGCTAGGAATACATGATGAGGTATAAAAACAACACCTTTTGGTCCTGTTGATCCATTTAGAGCATTAAATGAAGGATTAAGGAGATACAGACAGAGACGAAAAAAGTTCACTAAACAATCTAGTTTGCATTTCCTCTTGTGTCTGGATCTCTTATGCCAAACGCAGGAAAAATGACAATTTAACCAAGTTACAGGTCTGGCCACTTCACGACTATATTGCATTTAAATTCAAATAACTTCAGAAATCGTAAAGGTTTGAGGAAAGTTAATAACAGTTTACTTGTTCATAAAATATATTATGAAACCAAAAATTTCATAAAGAGAATAAAATTACAATATGCATAATTGAATATGGGGGAATTATTACCAATGTCATGAATTCAGATCTATGATGTGCTTTATCAGATTCATTACTTCTAGATGTATTGTTAATGTAAATGTGCGAGAAGATCATTATTTATACTTAGCATAAAAGAAAAGTAAATGAAAGGAAATTTGTAGAAGAAATACAGTCCTGACTTCATAGACAATGGTTCCATGGGACCTTATAATTAAAAAATATTGGAGTTCAAACAAAGCGCTTGAAAGAATGAGAAAAGAAGAGCTTCGAGGGAGTATTATTAGATCCGGCGTCAAATCCGCAGAAGAGGGCGAGAAACTAACAACATACTTGTACAATCTTGGACTAGAAACTTTGTGAATACAATTATTAAAAACTTAACTAAGTATGAAAATGAAATTACTACTTGTCAATTGGATATTCTAGGAGAGATTGCAGAATTAGGTGGTACGTCTAAAAAACCATGAAATTACTATGCGTAACTATAAGCAATCTTTGAGATTAGGAGGCAATTTTGCCAAAATAAAGGTACTTGAATGTTGTGTTACGTATATGTTATTAAACTGCTTGTGTGTTAGTTTCAAAATTCTTTTTTATTTTATTTTTGTTTCATTACATTTTATTGTAATGATTATTTTCACGGGATTCGATATTTTTCCCAGTAAATTCAGTTTGTTTAGAACGTAAAAATATTACATTAGCACTATTTTTAGCTCACTCTGGTTCATACATTTTGTAAACATCGAGTGAAGACGATTGGCTATTGCCAAGGTCATTTCGGCCCGCATGTTAGCTGAACTGTAAACAGTCTTCCTTTTTTTTATATATATTTTCAGTGTGAGAATTTTGTTCTTAGAGAGGGCTATTGTAGCTTCGTGATAATTCTCATTTTTTTTTTTATTGCGCTCTTCAAATGTTAAGAGACCACGTGACCCATCACGCCGAACTGGAATGATGTTTTAGTTGGGTTTAATCCTTATTCCGAGAGCTTTCAAGTCAGTCGTATGTCCGCACCTTGAAGGTACAAGGTGTTTAAATTGTTGAAGCCAAATTGTTTTTGAAGTTCATTTGTTTTTCGAATTTATAATTTTTTCTCTAGAAAACTAAACAAGTGCTTTATATTTATAAAAGTTCTGGGAGAAAGAAACTCAGTGGAAATTTATTCTGGAGTTTAACGGAAACATTATAAACTGTGATTCAATTGAGGATCTGTTACCATCAGTACAGACATCATCTGACGTCATCGCCTCCATATTGGAATTTCATCGTGATTCGAACCCGGATTCAATTAGAAATGTATAGGGATAGGACTTATATTTTTCAATCTTAGGATTAAATTTTGGATTATATTCTCAAACCGTAAGTCCTATTTCCAATTTTTACATTGTTTTCTAGGGAAATAAATTATTTTGTTAAAATATACAAAGCTTGTTGGTTTCACTCTTTTCTCTTGTTATTTTTGTACGAGCCTCCACGTAGCATATGGAAAAGTATGAAGATGGAAAAGCCAAGGATTAGATAGTTTCACATCTAATTTTTAAAAAGTCTTTTGTATTGACGTTGAGGAGCTTTAGTAAGAACAATTAATGAAGCATATAAAACTGGATCTCGTATCAACTGTTTTGAGACAAGGCATTAGACACTATAACTTGAAAACCCAACGAGAATAAACGAATGCAGTACCCGAGGAATTGGCGTCCAATTTCGCTACTTAATAATGTATACAAAATAGCATTATGATGTATTACCAAACGAATGAAACAATATATGGTTTTGCAAAAGGAAAATATATTGGCGAAAATACAAGGATCGTATATGACATTATGCACATTACAGAAGAACCACAAATTTGAAGTATACTATGATTTATCGATTTGAAAAAAAAATTGATTCTATTTCTTGGAAATATATTCATAATATTCGAAAATTCTTTAATTTTGGACCAAGTATAAGTCACTGGGTTAAAACCTTCTTTGGTAATAACTTATCAGCAGTTTGACAAAATGGCTTTTTTTCCCGAGGTTTTCATAGTTTTCAGAGGTTATAGACAGGGTAATCCAATATCCCCATATTTCTTCTTATTATATGCAGAAATATGGCTCTTTGAATCTCTGGAATCCTCTGTAGAAGTATTACACTTCGTTGCAATGTTTTCAGAAGTAAAACATTAACATTGCCAAAACAATAGTGTTTTGGATAGGAGACGGTGCAGAAACATTTCATCACAGGTTAAACTTACAGTGGGTGACTGATTTTAATCATTGGGCATAAAGTGTTGGGTTCATTTGGATAAAATGGCAAAGATAAAGTTTTGAAAATTAAATAAAACGATTAAAAATTGTTTCAAGCATTTAGAAAACTATCCTTAACATTAATTGGTAAAAATTCAGTTCTTAAAACTTTAATTATTACCAGGGTTATTCATTTGTTACCAAATCCTTATCCATATATAATATCTACCTTATTTTAATAAAATCTTTAACAGATTAGATTAAAATATTATGATTCATTGTTCTTTTGGATGCGGTTATTGCTGTTGCTGGTTTTTGTGATACTGTTAAAGTGACAGTCTTCATGTTAGTTAATTCGTTTCATTGTGGGTGTTTCTGAAAATAAAAGATCATTAGGAACAACTTGGCTTTTCTTTGCTGGTGTAGGCTTTTTATATTTAAGGACTTGATTGAGAATCTTTCATTGCAATCAAACAGAGATGACATCAGTTCAGTGAGTAATAATTCATTTCCTGATTATTGTCTGGTGTTGTGAGGTATTAAAGCAAGCGAGGGCTGAATAATAACAAATTGTATTTCTTTCTAATTCAAGATCCAGTTTCTTTAGAGTAATACGATTAAAACAAGTTTTCTGTTTAATAGACATAATTTATCTCCATTCAGTATTAAACATTCCTCACTAATGTCAGTGCTCGCGTGTCTTTATAACCTTGTGGAAAGGAAATGTTCTGTTTTGAAGTTTATGGTTGCTCTGAGGCCAATAAAACATGAATTTGCTTAGGAGATTCTCTGATGCAACGAAGTGCCTCTTTAAACGTCAGCATCCGTTTTGAAAGAAACCAGGACACAATAAATGTTGATGAAATTAAGTACAACAACAGCACAGTGAACATGTAATTTCTATGCAAATGTAATATTTATTTTATGGAAAATATATTTATTATTTCAGTAAAAACGTAAAACTGCATTAGGTGAAAACGTAATACTTATTTCCGTGAAAATCCAATACTTATTTAATAGAAAATGTAATATTTATTTCGGTGAAGATGCAGCACGTAATTCATTGTAAATGTAATACTTATTTCGGTGTAAATGCAGCACGTATTTAATTGTAAATGTAATATTTATTTCGGTGTAAATGCAGCATGTATTTCATTGTAAATGTAATGCTTATTTTGGTGGTTATTGTTACGTAAAGCCGCTACTAAATGTTAGCCCTGGACAACTGTGTCAACTGATTGTCTCTTGAATTGCATACAGATAGCGTTACCTACATTTTATTATTGTTCGAAGTAGGCTCATATCTGGTTATGAAAGACGATTTATTCTTCATAGCAAAAGGGTTGCTATAGCCAACAGTTGAATAGGGACGACACATGAGTACGTTATCTCTTTGTTCTTTTTATTGCATATTATATACAGCAAATATATATGTCAGTTCCAACATTGGAATCTCATATATGTTTAAAACGCAAGTGTTACCGTGTAAAGGAAACGGATACAGATTATTTTGTCCTGCAGAAATATACAAAGCTAAACATTGCCTGAAACCTGTTGGAAAGTTATGCTCTAGGTTTCCTCTTGTTGCAGTTAGATGAAGAGCGTATACGGGTTTAATTCGATATACATGTATTTGATTTCATGGTTATGCTTAATGTAGAAATATAGTTATCTTGTTTTCATCCCGACTTTTCTCATGCTGAGAAAAGTTCTAAACGTTACATTGGTACGTACATCAAAGTGAAAACAAGACTGGTCACCTCAGTAATTTTGTCACTATGTCAACCATCGTATCAGTCCATATCAGTCGGATTTTCCACAGGATTCAGTCGGATTTTGTCATGGATGAGATGACTTTGCAAGTCATTTATGTATTTTAATACATCACCAATTTTGACATTATTTGTAGAAAACCTTTTAATGACAATAGCTGTTGAAAACCGAAAACGATTTCATAAGTCACCATTCATGAAATAGGTCACCAAGCATGAAAAAAATCTGTAGCACCTGCATCATATGCACAAACTTATATCTAACGTGAAGATAGTGGCAAGACGAGGATCTGAATAGTTTATTAATTGTTCTGGTACAGTGGACCGATGTGTCATTCCATTTTGAAGATTAACCAGTTCAGTAAATACAAGTATGAATTACCTCGATCTGATTCTATAACAACAGTTTTTGTATGTTAAATCGACAACATTCTCTAAAAATAATGCCATGTGAGACCACTTTATAATATGTGCTAAACTCTCTTGCTGAAATATGTATCAAGATTAATACATGGAGGATCTCAAATGGGTAATGATTTAATATTGAATTTATGAAACGAGTTGATTAATGTCCAGCTTTTGCGAGACTTGGCGAGCAAAAGCGGACATTATTCAACGAGTTTCATAAATTTTATATTAAATCATTACTCATTTGAGATTCTTTTTATCACATAGTGTTTATTTCAGTGGAAATTATTTAGATAGAAAGAAGAACGACTAATTTCGTTCATTCTGACAGACGGTGCACTTTTCATTTGTTGTGCATAAAATATAGTCCCAAACAAAGTTGAACTGGTAAAAGTAGATTGTACTTTTTTACAAACTATAAATCAAAGAACAAGCTTCCACCCGAATAAACAGAACATTTTATAACTACAAAATCATTTTCAAAACAGAATGATCAATGCGATGTGATGCTGCCACATTGTTTGATACGGTACACAGTACAGTAGGCCTACTGTAGAGTACATGTTTACCCTAAAATGTCACTTTCAGAACTAAACGTTACATTGTTGCGATTTTCATGTGAAGTAGGATTTCTGGATGCAAAAATTGCCACATTTACTGCATAGCATTTGTGACCGGATATTTGCAGTATTTGATTTTGAACAATAGACTGTACAGAAGACGTAAACAAATTTCTATTTGAGTCGGATTTGCATCCCATATATACTGCGTAACGATGCTGTGGTTGGATAAAGTTCTGTCAGTTAGGAGACCCATTTATGTCCAGATTCTTCTGTGAACAGAGGTGAGTTTATTTACTTCTTTAAGTTAACATTTAAACCACGCTTGTATATACGGTGGATTCTATATCTATGTTACAGATATACCGTCCCCCCTCCGAGCCACTGCTATCAAATAAGCAATACCCTTAGTTTTACTTCTTATTGTTGTTCTTGTCTTGTAGTTTTACGCCATTTTTCTTATGATGATATTGTTAAACATGACATATCAAATCCCTGTGGGGGTAACATATCCATATTCAGACAGCCGAGACAATTTTTGCTCAATTTCCTTTCGCGAGCCGAGTTAAAAAATGGCCGCCAAAAAATGTTCATTCAAAACAAAACATTCCAGAAGGCGGGGTTAAAAACGTTTTCCCACAATCCCAGCCAATCAGTAAAGAGAATACAGCACAATAATTTCATGGGCTTATTTGGACCAATCAGAATCACATAAAGTGATATGTTCACACGTATAATATAAAAAATATGAAACTGCACATGCTGTAGGCGAAGTGTACCGACTATGTGATAAAGGAAAGTATTGCATGTATTTTATTTCTTTCGGTCGGTTAATGTGATCATTGACATTGTAAAATCTTCGATAACTGACTGTGTTTATGGGCATACGTCTACCATGATCGACGCAGAATAGGTTTACTAGAGAGAAGCTATTTCTGCAAAGCGGGACTGCTAGCCATGTTTTCTTTCTTTCCACCTATGCCATATATA
>JAECUM010038729.1:0-41558 GCA_016617855.1 Megalonaias nervosa | reverse complement strand
TGGGAAATTAAACACTTAAATGGCTGGGTTGAATAGAAGTGATAAATGTATGTCATATCCATATTTGGCACGTGGAAACTACTGATTGTTTGCGGAGATTGCTGAATAATTTTTTCATTTATAAAAGCGGATTTTTAAGTCTAATTAAACATTTTTATGGTGTGCATACATAACAAATGCGTTTTGTTTATGACTATAATAATATCACACGTTTGTACATTATAGGTGGCCAGTGACCTTCTAGTGTTTGTTGTTTTCACTTGCTTATTATATGTGAGAGTGTGAAAGAACACACATTATATCCCATCTTGCCTATTGTATATGAGTGTGAAAGAACACACATTATATCCCATCTTGCCTGTTGTATGTGAGTTTGAAGGAATTCACATTATATCCCATCTAGTCTATTGTATGTGAGTGTGAAAGAACACACATTATATCCCATCTTGCCAGTTGTATGTGAGTTTGAAGGAATTCACATTATATCCCATCTAGCCTATTGTATGTGAGTGTGAAAGAACACACATTATATCCCATCTTGCCTGTTGTATGTGAGTGTGAAAGAACACATATTATATCCCATCTTGCCTGTTGTATGTGAGTTTAAAGGAATTCACATTATATCCCATCTAGTCTATTCTGTGTGAGAGTGTGAAAGAACACATATTATATCCCATCTAGCCTATTATATGTTAGTGTGAAAGAACACGTTATATCCCATCTTGGCTGTTGTATGTGAGTTTGAAGGAATTCACATTATATCCCATCTAGCCTGTTCTGTGTGAGAGTGTGAAAGAACACACATTATATCCCATCTAGCCTGTTGTATGTGAGTGTGAAAGAACACACATTATATCCCATCTAGCCTATTGTATGTGAGTGTGAAAGAACACACATTATATCCCATCTAGCCTGTTGTATGTGAGTGTGAAAGAACACACATTATATCCCATCTAGCCTATTGTATGTAAGAGTGTGAAAGAACACACATTATATCCCATCTAGTCTGTTGTATGTGAGTGTGAAGGAACTCACATTATATCCCATTCAGCAGAGACTTAAATACACTTTAAACTGTAACAAATTTCCCTCATAGGCTTCATACAAATGGGTTTTGTTGAAATACAATCTAATATCATTATAAAACCATTACTATTTGTTGGTAAAATTGGTATTGTTGTGAGGTTGGCAGTATAAGGGTCTCAGTCAGTATCAATGAGCACATCATGTATGACTGAATATTTGTACAGAAAACAATTTGAAATGTCAAATTTTAACTTGATTACATCACGATGCAGTTTTCAAGGCAGTGTGGAAATTATATCTGAAAACAATGTTTATATAAACCCCTATAAATCCATATGTAGACCCCTATAAACCCATATGTAAGCCCTTATAAACCTATATATAACTCCCTGTAAACCCATATGTAAACCCCTATAATCCCATATATAAGCCCCTGGAAACCCACATGTAAACCCCAATAAACCCATATGTAAGCCTCTGTAAACCTATGAGTAAACCGCTATCAACTCCTAAGTCTCTGTACACCAAAAATAGCAAGTTT
This sequence comes from Megalonaias nervosa, assembly GCA_016617855.1. Lineage (NCBI taxonomy): Eukaryota > Metazoa > Mollusca > Bivalvia > Unionida > Unionidae > Megalonaias > Megalonaias nervosa. The sequence goes on along the minus strand of JAECUM010038729.1, from coordinate 39,991 downwards.
CATTGGTGACATTCATCATTTTGAGATCAGAAAATATTTATAGTCTTTCTGAATCATGGCAGTCCTCTCATGAGCCTAAGGTTTGTAAATTCATTTGATTGGATCATGGCTTAATGAACTTTTAAAATTACAGCTTGTAGATAAAGCTGCAGTACTTACCGTACTTACAGTACTTACCGTACATAACTTGATGAACTATTAAAACTGCAGCTGGTAGATAAATCTACCTGGACCAAGAAATAGGCAAGTTAGTAAAGTGACATGTCTTTGTCCAAAGTAAATTCTGGCAGATGGTGGCAAGCAATGGTCACTGTAGAACGGGTTGCAATATAATTAGTGTTGACTGTTCTTTATATGACTTTAAATTGATTAAAAATGTCCAATGTCCGCAGAATATACTCACTGATTAAACTGCACTAAGACAGTTTGTCCCACAAATGAGTATCTTAACATTGACACAAATGAACGTCAATGATATTGAAAAGTCCAGATCAGATTACAGCATTTAACAATTCAAATGAAATTGTGTTTCAGCAATTCACCATGCTAATAAGGAGTTCATTGTTAGAAGAATATCAGCTTTGATACTTTCACATTCCAAAATTAATGAACTTTGTGAAGTATTGTTTTCAGTTGTGAAATGTTTAGTGGTGCTGATATGTTCATTCATAAATTTGTGATGCATGATCCTTCAAGAAGAGTTGAATTACCTTAGAAAGGTAAACAAAATCTAAAGCAGTTGTAATGCTTGCTTGGAAGTCTTTCACCTGGTAATCCTGTTATCAGAACGACCGAAATTCGATGCCACAGACCACAGGGGTTTTGTTCTTGATACTTCAAATGGTTTAGTTGCATAAAGAGCAGATCAAAAGGCCTTGTAATGAATTCATATTTTCTTGTCTTTCAAATGATCCATATCCTGTTCTACAGAAAAATTCAACACTGACATTGCAAATTTGGTGAAATATGAAAACATTTTAACAAGTGTTTCTCTCTTGTAAATTTCAGTAGCTAATAGAATATTATAAAGTCGATACTTGTTATTGGGGACATTTTTAGTTTTAATTTTTGCAAACTTTTCACACATTGTGGGCATTTAATAATTTTAGAAATGCAAAATCACAAAAGGTATACAAGTATATTTTTTTAATTCGAAATGTTTGAAAATTTATATGCTGAAATTGTCCCAAATGCAGTATATATATATATATATATATATATACACACACACACACACATGATCATCAGAACTTGGGACAGATTGTTTTTGGCTGCAGCCCTATCATATACTGCCAACACTAGCCCATCTGAAGGTGAATATTTTGTAATTCATCCTTTAAAGTGAATACAGTTTGTTTTTTAATGCCTGAAAAGGGTCATGCAAACGCACTAATGCAAGCAGAAGTAAATCATATGATAGTGAGAGATTGGTGTTATAACATTTCCAGAAATTAGCAGATTTAGCAACAATTATGCAGAGCAGCTTTATCTTTGTCAATCAGATGTTTGTTTTACCTCAAGCCCAGCTGAAGCCAAGCATCTACTATATGGGTTACTGACTTTTCTAGATAAGGTCTCGCTGGACAGTTTATCTGGTCAGTTTTCATCCGACAATGACCTACTGCAGAAAAATGAGAATAATTTTACACTGAAGATACAAATAAAAACAAACTAATGATTTTTGTAGAAAGTATGCATGTGAGATTTTGACTGCGGCAATTAGGTTAATTCCTTATACAACTGGTGGCTTTTATACTAAACCAACACTGCCACCAACTCCTATTTTTTACATTCATTTTTGACAGCAAAGAGCTATTTTGAATATATTCCTTTGACAAGGCAGCTAAAAGAATCAGTATGTGCCTTATGCATGAATAAAGTTCACTAGTACTATAACAAATAAGCATACTTTTCATCACCCCTCAACCATCTCGATTTTCAGATATTTACCTCTGTAGCAGACATACGTAAATACGTATGCCAAGTCGGCTGTTCATTTGCAGCCCAAGTTACGCATTTGATCTCCAATGCTAGTCTAACTGTGGCAGGCAGTCACCAAACAAGCCAACCCATTTTCAAGCCTAGTTCAAAGTAAATCTAAACCACATTACAGATTTCTGTGTGAATTTATAAATGCTAGGCTTATGATAATTAGGTTCATGCCTTCTACCTTAAAAATTAAGGAGGTGTCAAAATAAGAAACTATCCAGTGAGACCTAACTTTGTTCAAGTATTGATGTGAAGCACAGGGAATTCATCTGCAGAAACTGGTGTAATGTTGCATAGCAGATGATGAATGTTCCAGGTTTGAAAAGGACACCAACTATGAAAAAAATAAAATGAGGATAGTATCTGTTTAATCCTATGAAGAGAGGTGAGAGGGGTGCTAACCCCCTTTCATACTTATAACTAGGTATTATAGACAATAGGAAAAATCCAATGTAGGGCAACACTGAGTAAAGTATTTTGTGACAAAGATTCACATTCATGATAAAATATGAAAGAAAAAGATAGATGTTAAGCAGAAAATCATGAATCATGGTAAGTGTAAATATAAAATTTTTTGATATTCATGGTAATTGAATAAATAAAAAATTTCATTAAGTAAGAAATATGTAGATGTATCAGTTCTTAGTTTGTATTAATATTTTAAAGTTTTTCTGCGTTTTGTTTATTTTCTTTGTACAATGGTAAATATTCAAATATCATGTCAGATTTAGTTACTGGTCCAATACTTGGCTCACATTTTCATTTTGTGGACCTGGGCAGTTTTAGTTGGTTCCTGCAAGTCCTGGACCATTCAGTCAGAACTGGAATGAAATTCTCAAGCTGAGATAACTGGAGACTCTCTTTGTGGGTAACATGCACACTGATATTGAGCTTTCAGTTGTGATCTCAGGTGCTCAATTTCACACCTTTCTCACCTGGAACGTAGATTATCACTGAATTCATTGAAAAAATTTCCTACTAGGATAGTTGTGGATAGGTAAGACTGTATTAGGTATCTACATTTCAGGCAGTAAGGGTCATTACCTTTGCACAAGGAGAGTTCTTTTACATAGCTATTTAACTCAGGGTTATTGAAAATATGTGTGAAAAGGACCTGTTATAGATCTTGATACACCCAAATTTGATTAAAAGGAACTTTATTTGTACTTTCTCTGTCTCTGTAAACAGGGTTGAGCCAAATCCACCATGGCACCATGCACTGGTTGGTCTGGGTCTACTCTACTCACTTGAAGTTACTAATAAGCATGAACCATTATATGCTGAAATATTAAACAAGTCAAGATCTGGGTCTGTAAACAACCAATAGCATAAACCATCATGCAACAGGATTCCATATGAGGGCAGATTGGGGTCAACAATGCACACTCTAAGTAACAGGTAATTGAGAGCTGTAGCCATTATTTGCTGACATATTAAACAATTAGGGCAAATTGGGGTCTACACTACTGACTTAGTCATAAATAATCAAGATGATGAATTTTCATATGCTAACATATTTTGAAGGCAGATTGGGGTCTATACTTCTCAGTTGATGTCATAGATAATCAACAGCATGTACCAGTGTATATTGACAGATGAGGGCAGATTGGGGTCTACACTGCTCACTTGAAGTCATAGATAATCAAGAGCATGTACCAGTATATTGTGACAGATGAGGGCAGATCGGGGTCTACACTGCTCACTTGAAGCTTAGATAATCAACAGCATGTACCAGTATATGGTGACAGATGAGGCAGATTGGGCTTTACACTTCTCACTGAAAGTTGTAGATAATCAACAGCATGTACGAGTATATGGTGACAGATGAGGGTAGATTGGGGTCTGCACTTCTCACTTGAAATCAGATAATCAACAGCATATACCAGTATATGCTGACAGATGAGGGCAGATTGGGGTGTACACTTCTCACTTGAAGTCATAGATAATTAACAGCATGTATGAGTGTATGAGGGCAGATTGGGGTCTGCACTTCTCACTTGAAATCAGATAATCAACAGCAATTACCAGTATATGGTGACAGATGAGGTCAGATTGGGGTCTACACTTCACAATTATATAGACATTAGGTATACATAAACAAATGCATTTCGCAGATAGTGAATTCTGAATGTCCAAGGCCCCGCTATAAAAGGAGTAGAGGACAATATTGTACTACCTCTGACATACATACATACGTATATATATATATATATATATATATATATATATATACTGCCCTACTAAATCGCAACCATTCTTTCTTCCTGAATCCTACACAGTAGTTTAAAATGGTTTTTATAGCATCTAGTCTCTGTGGTAGGGGCTGATGATGCTAACTTTGCACATGTAATTACATGTACTTCTGTTGTACATTCTTGGTTAGGTTTTAGTTCATGGGTCACAATGAATAGGTATGTATTCCCTCAGAAAACATCACTACCTCCATCCCTTTCTTTGCTCCAGAAATGTTGAAAGTAAACAAAAATCATATTTGCCATTATAAAGTACCAAGGTCATCGAGGATCTCCAGGGATTTCCTCAGTGGAAACTTCCATTCATGCAATGCTGCCTTCATACAACAGAGTCACTGGCCCAAGCTAAAACATGTACATTAGCTATATTTATTTTATTTTTTTTGTACTTTCATAATCACCAATCAGTATGCTAATTAGGTATAGGTAATCTTTAACTATCAATAGCACATTGGCAGAGTGTTGACAGGTCTACATTGTTTATAGTGTATCAGCCACATGTATTTTCAGTCAAAATGGAATTTTGTTATATACATTGTAGTTTGACATTAAGTAGCTGATTTTCGACTGTACACTATTCAAATGAGTAACCAAGACTAAAAATGATGGTGGATTTTTGTCCCTTAATGTGCATCAAGGCTGTATCGTAAAACTTGAGTCGCAGGTCTTTTTAGAGAAATAGGTAAATGTTTTACAAACCCATCTAATGGGATGCATCAAATCATATGGAGTATTATTAGCTAATGCAATGCTCAGAACTACTTACTTACTTGTGTTAAAGATGCACAACTGTATTATCTGACCTGGCACATTTGATTTGAGCAAGTGGGGATTTTGAGTGTTAGCTAGTCATGTAAAAAATGATAGCTGACACTTAATGCATACAGTAGTGGCCAGTTAACAAAGAGTTTAGTAATAATTTTTGTTGAGGCCAAGTTTAAATGAAAAAGGAGTTTCGTATGTTTATGGTGATGAATGTTTTTACTTAGGCATTTCTTTGCTCATTTGAGAATTGATATGACAGTATTATATCCAGAATTGCAGTATAATAAAGGATTGTTTAATGATAGAAATATGCATTCTTTCGTTGAAAAATTCCCCGTATCACCTATAAACCTTTTAGACAGTGGTGGGGGTGGGGTGTTGAGACTCGAGAACTGTTTTGTGGTCTTAAGATGGGTCAGTGTGTGTGACCCAAATAAGCAATGCTGTGTAGTTGAGAATAAGTTGTCTGCTCATACAAGAATAGAGAAAATGAATGAAATTTAAATGTGAATAAAAGAAAATAAAGATTTCTTTAAAACATTAAGTACATGTCCAAACAAGAAATAGCTGGCAGACTTTATGCTCATTTGCTGCAAAGTAAATTATGATTCTTTTTCTTGTCTTTAAGTATTTTTGGTAAACCCAGATATATCATCACCAAACAAACCACACACACTAACTGTGCAAACTCACATGCCAAAGTCACATTAAATAAATTGAGAGATGCACAAAGTTTCTGTCTTTAAAATTGACGTTGTAGTTAGTTGCCCACTTTGCTCTTCTCAATAGTTTTTTGAGGGTATCTAGGTGATGCAAGTGCTTTAGTTTCCAGCTTTGCACTCATTAGAGACTGAAAGATATTGGGGCCATGGATGGCTAAGTGGTCAAAAGTGCTCGCCTTCACTGATCACTGTCATCTCACCTTTGTGTGGGTTTGAGTCTTGGGCTCAGCCAATGTGGGTGTGTGAGAAAACTTGCTAATAGCTTTCCTTGGGTTGGTGGTTCTTACCTGGGTTTTCCTGGATTCCTCCACCAGCTATACTGGTCACCATGTATAGCTTATGTCGCACTGAAAAATGGTGTTAAACCTAAAACAACAAACAACTGAATGATACAGTATTATGTAGTAAAGAAATATTTCACCTCTTGTGAATTGTTCCTTCAGTTGTTGCATAATTACATGTATGTTGGTTACTTCTGGGATTTCTTTCTGCAGTTGTTGATTGTCCTGGTGCAGGGTGGTGTTAACATGTCAGTTGATGTCATATGCTCCTGAACTACAAAAGTTGATCTGATGTTTGCAGTTTGTTTAAAGTATAAAGTGTACCCCATGCTGCTGCACTAAACTAACTCAATCACCATCAACTTGGAGTTCTGATATTTAGTTTTTCCACGCTTGCTTTGTAGCTGCATTTCAACATTTTACCTTCACAGAATCATTACACTGATGATAACATTACTATTCCAACTACTGAGTTACTACATTTTACATTATGGAGTAAAAAAATTTGCTACAAAGAAACGTGACCACTGATCATGAACTTGATAATATTTAATATAAATGGCTTAAGCATTCTCATTCAAGGCAGCAAAGTCTAATAACACTTATCTCTGATTTACTAAACTTTCAAACAAGTTGGGTTGTTTCAATTCATGTAATGGTAATATAGTTGTGCAGATTGGCCTAATGGTCGGCAATGCTCAAAAAGCTAGGGTACGCAAATAGGCCTTTGCTACTGTCAGTCAGTTAAGTAAGCTATTGAATTGATGGTTATTTATCTCTGATCACCTTTGTGTTTAACTGCCTAACTGACAATTAACATTATAAACTGCCTCAATGACAATTAACAGTATAAACTGCCCAAGTGACAATTAACAGTATAAACTGTCTCATTGACAATTAACAGTATAAACTGCCTCAGTGACAATTAACAGTATAAACTGTCTCAGTGACAACAATATAAACTACCTGTATGACAATTAACAGTATAAACAGTTTCTATGAACATTAACAGTATAAACTGCCTGTATGACAATTAACAGTATACATTGCCTCTATCACAGTTAATAGTGTAAACTGCCTGTCTGACAATTAAGAATATAAACTGCTTAGTAATGGTAGTTTTCCATGAGCTTTAAGTGTAAAACTGAGAATCATGACTTTCTGCTGTTTAAGCAGGATTTAGGTTACTGAGATAAACCATGGTGTCAATAAATGCCTTTCTTTTTGTTTTGGTTGGATATATTGGAAATATTTTTATAAACAAAGCCGTGTTGGTACATTTGAGAGTAAAAAATTGTTTTATGTCTGACATGCTGTGATTATAGAATGTACATGCATGATATAAAATTTTACATGAAATTATTGGTCTGAGTTTTTAACTAATAAACACCAAAATCCCCATGGAAAGTATCTGCACATTTCCTAAGCTGGAAAACAATCGTAATTTTATCAGCGTGTCTGATGTTGAGGTATGCATTAAATTGTATGCAGGTTCATATTCTTCATTCTCATTCATTGCAAAGTAATTATGATTTTTTTTCTGTCTTTGAGTTCTTTTTCTATGGTAAACCTGGACAGCTTGATTTGTGCATCACTTAAAAAAAATTCAAGTGAGCTTATTCATGCTTATTTGCCATCATTTTGTAAAGGTAAGGAGTGGGATGGGCTTTCCAACAAACATGGTCTTCTAAAGGGAGCGTTATGGCATATCTCACCATGTTAGGCCACACAAAAAAAATACGTATGATTTTTGTATGATTCTGGTTTGCCAGCCATCCCTGTTGTTCCCAACTGACTCTAAATACATGTGGAGAAGTGGAAAAAAAATATTTCCAAATTTTAAAAAAAAATTTATATAAAAAACATAATTATAATCAGTTTAATTCAGGATGCCAATGTTTTTAGTTGTTGCATGATTTAAATCAGTCCAGAAAACAAAAAAAGTTTGTACCAAATCATATTTTTTATTTAAACTTGTAATTCTTCACCTTTCAGTTACATACATTTCTAACCTCTAGCCTTTTTGTTCACATACATATATATTCATACCACAAATTTTGCTGTCCATTGTGATAAATAGTTGCTGTACCATTCTGTTCTTGCAGTGTGCCATAGTTACTGAAGTCTTCAAATGCCAGAGAGAGTTCCTTGTTGTGGCCTCCAAAAGCAAGAAGCCAAATCAGGTATGTACAGCCTTCTACTTGTCATACATGTACATGTGCTATATGTGATTATAAGAGTGGACTTTTTGTTGAAGAAGGCCTTGACTGATATGGTGTCTTCAAAACTAAGACCTTGACTAATATTGAGTCTTCAAAAATAAGGCCTCAACTAATACAGTCTTCAAAACTAAGGCCTTGACTGATATGGAGTCTTCAGAACTAAGGCCTTGACTGATATGGGGTCTTCAAAACTAAGGCCTTGACTAATATGGAGTCTTCGAAAATAAAGTCTTGGCTGATTTGGAGCATTCAAAGATAAGGCCTTGACTGATGTGGAGTCTTCAAAATATAGAATTTCACATGTTGGGACACAAGGCATTGTGGCATGGGGCCTTTCAGTATTGGACAATGCTGATGTGCTGTCAGATATGGATAAAGGTACAAAATATAGAGAAATCTTGAAACATTTGTTTTCATAAAATGTGTAGTCAACAGCTTTGGAGAAATGTCTTTCTAATCCAGATTTCTTGGTCAGCTGCTTTTGCATTTGATTATTAGGCAGATGTCAGTGAGATGAGCAATCTCAGGGCCACTTGGGCATCTTGATCTGGCTTATACATGTAGCCTTTACCTTTGATAATTATAAAAGTCATTTTTAAAAATCTGATTCAGGATTCGATATGTTGATACAAGGGCATCAGTGTCATTGTCATATGAAATACCTGTGAATTGCAGGTCATTGTTTTCAATAATTTCAGCTGATATTGTTGAGCTAATCTTAGCAGAGACTTCACTTACTAATCGCTATGGTGACTATTCAACCACACCCAAGATTAACTTAAATGTTACAGTTTTTTATTTACCTTTTATATCAAGATCATAATTGTATCCTACTCTCTTTAAATTTTGAATATAATTTCAATTTGCACTTGTATCATCCTGGTTCGTGGGTCATCCCATTAAGTGTTTTTCTTTTTTTCAGTGATATGAGATAAACCTTAAGATCTTGGTAGTTTCTGTTTACTTTGCCCATACTTGGGGTTATCACACTACTGGGAAATCAGTAACCTGGGTACATTCATTGATACATATATGTGTACTTTGCCATTTTATTCTTTTCTTTCAAATCTCATGCTGATAATCTGTCAAAAATAAATTATCATTAATTCAAAGCACCCTTTAGAGACTGGCGATGTTGATGCCTGGGGACATGTGAAGTGTTTTCTGTGATAATTAATCCTATTAACAGATGACCTTTACATTATTCAGAATGAGGCAAGGATACTGCTGACACAACCTGATTACATGGTTCATTTACACAGACATAATTTTGCACCTGATCATGTTTAAACTGTGTGGTGTGTATGCCAACCAAACAACTATTTTTTCCTAATTTTTTTGTAGGGGAAATGGATATGGCAATGAATTCAAAATGAGTCTAGGATGATATTGTGTGCAAAAGGTTGGTCACTGTGACCTACTTGTCATGCTTCTATGACTTACCATATATGCTCACTGCATCGGTGGCCTAGTGGTTAGGCGCTTAGCATTAAGATGTTAGTGGTCGGCCTGGTGTCAGGATAATGTGACTGGGTGGGACATCATGATACATGTCTGCAGCATGATGCTTAAGTGCTAGACATCACTATAAACTGCCACACTGCAGACATTGTAGCAATATGACTGGAAATGTTCTAAAGCCATGTTAAGAATCCAAATCACACACACACACACACACACACACACACCATATATACTTGCTTATGAGGTTGAGTCCAACTGCAAACTGCACAGACCCAGCTCTAACATTGAATAATGTGCAGTAATCAGTAGAAGAAATATAGGCCATGATCTGCCAATGCATTATATGACAGCAGATCTGGACCTTTGTTGTTTGCAGTTGGACTCGACATACAAGCAAGTCAGGGGTGGACAAATCTCTGGTCCAAAAGGGAAACTATTGTAGCTCACAAAAAATGTTGGTAGTCCACATTTTAAAAATTGAATTTAATCATTAACATTTCAATTTAATGCACCATTAAAATATTTCAATTTAATATACTATTAAAACATTTCATTTTAATGCACCATTAAAACATTTCAATTTAATATACTATTAAAACATTTCATTTTAATGCACTATTAAAAACATTTCAATTTAATATACTATTAAAACATTTCATTTTAATGCACCATTAAAACATTTCAATTTAATATACTATTAAAACATTTCATTTTAATGCACTATTAAAAACATTTCAATTTAATATGCTCTTAAAACATTTAAATTTAATATACTATTAAAATATTTCAATTTAATATACTATTAAAACATTTCATTTTAATGCACCATTAAAACATTTCAATTTAATATACTATTAAAACATTTCAATTTTAATGCACCATTAAAAACATTTCAATTTAATGCACCATTAAAAACATTTCAATTTAATATATTATTAAAACATTTCATTTTAATGTGCCATTATAAACATTTAAATTTAATATACTGTTAAAACATTTCAATATAATGCACCATTAAAATTTCAGTTTAATGCACCATTAAAAACATTTCAATTTAATGCACCATTAAAACATTTCAATTTAATATACTATTAAAACATTTCAGTTTAATGTCATTTAAAACATTTCAATTTGTCATTAAAAACATTTGATTTAATGCACCATAAAAACATTTAGATACAATTCTTAAGTGGAAACAGATTTAGAAAAACAAATAGATAAACACTGTAGATACATAAAACGGTTTATATAATTCTGTTTTTTTACTTTTTAAAAACTTTTTGGAATATTCAGCACTCAAATATCCATAATTTAAACTTGATAAACAATCAAGTGAAACTGCTTTTGCCTTATGACTACAATAACTTACACATGCTTAAAACATTGGAAAGGCTTTTTTCGTTTTGCAAAATATATTAAACAAGATTGTAATATTTCCTTTTCAAATTAAAGCTGCATTTCTATGCTTTCACTTCATCCATATTTATGTGGATGAGTCTATTTTGATAAATTTGCACAATAAATTTACAATTCAGCAAACTAACTTGCTGTGCATATTTCAAATTTAGGTGCATATTTGTTCCATTCCATTTTAGTTTTTATGTTGGTGGAAATATTACAACTAGAAGTTTCAAATATGAAGAATGGGTTTTGTTTATTGAAATGCCAAGGGGTTGATATGCAGCAGAAACAGCATTGGTATTTGCGAAAATATTTGTCATGTGTTGAAACTTTGCATAGATTGGTTTATTAAGGGAAGTAGGAAAAATGTAAAATTTTCCAACATTGGATATGTGTGTGTGTTAATAATGATGGTTAGATGAACCTAAATTCCGACTGGACAAGTTAATCATGGGGGGGTCCCAGGTGAAGACATTTTTTATGAATGTCTTGCAACACAAAACTAGTCAGTCTAAGTTGTGCATTAGGGGAAAAGGTCTTGGCTCCACAGGCAGGGCGTACTCCCTCATAACAATTGTCCAAGGGACATGTAGTTTATAGTCTTTGAGAGACATGTAACCAGGGCTGTAAAGAGATGATTCTACTAAATGGAAAAGAAGCGCAAATCTTAAAGCAAGGAAAATAGCTTCCATGTCTGATATTAATAGCTTCCTTGATGGGAATTGGATTAAATGACTGGAATAACAGCGGATGACCAGTAAGAGACCGGATGCAGAGAGAACGGCCATTAAAAGCAGCATGCATGAGGAAGCCAGAGGGGATAAATTGACCCCCACTTGCTAGCCGAGTTGAATCTTGAGAGTAACCCACAACCAGTAATGAGGTTACACTGACTTGATTTCATGATGAAATTTGCCATATGTATGTAAACGAAAAACTGCTAATCACATTTTTAGAACTTTGTGTTAATTTATTTTTCTAGTAGCAGAGTATCCTTGTATAATTTTATTTTGTTGATCTAATTAATTGAATTGTTGTATTCTGTATATGGGGGTTTGTGTTGTTCTATTCTATAACTTTGCTGAGATCTCCATTTATTCCATTGATTAATTTGATATTTTACTCAATTCTCGCTATAACACTGGTTGATCATCCTCTAGACATCGATAACCACCATTTAAAGGTAATAAGGTGCCACAGCATACTTGTTGTTTGCTTTGGAAAATTCTGTTTTGTCTGAAATGCAAAGGAAATGACAGTGTTAGGGAACCCTGCTGATAATTGGGTTAGAAATTTATAAATTAATGAATGAAATGACTATGTTTAGTGCATTTTTTTATATCCTTAAGGCATTTTTATTTTTCAAACTGAAAGGGTGGAGGTAAAAGCTTCAGTGGCCGGGGGTGGGGTGGGGGGGGAAGCGGGGAAATTAGGAGTTTCCCAATAAATAAAACAAAAAAATAAGAACAAACCACGTCAGATGTGGCTGGTAGTGCCAGAGATTTTAGAACCTTACAGTTAAGGCATATGAAAACAAAATTTGGCATTTACAGGCATGTTAACTACGAGTATGTTTACTAGAAGTGGGAATGGATTGACTTTCATAATGGTCTAACTGTTGATGTTCAGTGGATTTGAAATAGGTGTATCAGTGGTGAACTCAAAATCTATTGTCTGTCAAAAATGGTAATGTGATGTATGGATTAAAAAAGATGTTAAAGGAATTTTAGATTGAGTAATAACTTGGCAATATTTTGTAGCAATCTACAAAGTTTATTAGAGGAAAATAAAAACAAAAACCTCTCCTCATTCAGCATTTGGGTATAGTGTGCAGATTGTACATTCCATTCTCCAGAAAAGTTTCTCAGGTCTCTGAATCAGCATTTGTACTTCTGTGAGACACAGATGCATGTGCTTTCCACATGCATTCAGTCTTGAAGAAGGTGTTAACTGCAAATTAATTAATTGATAATCCAACTGTATTCATGTTATTTGGATTGGGTTTTTTAAATTTGGGTTTAACACTATTTCTCAACACATGATAGGCTATACATAATAGTGAAAAATGATATACGTTACTCAAATAGTAAAATGATGAAACAATGGGACAGATATCATACAATATATCTTTACAGTCCAAAAACACTGCGTATAACAAGCCCCAAAATTAGTTCACAGCTAAAAGAATACATGCATGGGTTACACAAAACACCCTATCACTAGAACACTTGGTTACCAGTCACACTGGTCAATCAAGCAGTCAGCATTACAGGTAGTCGCTGAGCACCATTCAATCCCTGGGTCAATCAGGGAATTAGTGCCCACCAATTGGTCAGCAATGTCCGCTCACCTGCTACTTGACCAGCAAACACCATTCAATCAGCTCTACAGCTGCTATTCGACTAGCTCTATCGTCAGCTCTATCATCAGCCCTGTGGCTGCTATGGTAAGCTTTACATCTGCTATGGTCAACTTCTGTGGTCATCTCTACAGCTGGTACCCTGTCAACCCTGATGAGCTGAAAATAATTCTAACACTGTGTACTAAGAATGACACAGGCATATACGATAACATGTAATGACGTTATGTACTGTAAGCTATGCAAATTACATTATCGGCACAACATTACAAAGCAATAAACAGGTTCAGAAGTGAACCTACCTGTGTCCGATAAGAATCCTATGGTACTAAATGTTTCTTAATAAAATGCAACTTTATTGCTAATATAGCTCTCCTGTTAAGTCACATACAAGAATAAAAAATATTTTGCATTATACTATGCAAGCCAGAGCTACAAAGAAAAATAAACGTGGTAGTACATTAGTTATAACTTATAGTATACATAAGAAATTAATAAATAACTCATCTCTGCAGCTGAAGATGTGCAAGTCCTTAAGTAGACTGCTCACTGACAAGACGTTCTGTAATGTAAAGATTTCATCCTATGGTGAGGTGTTTATACACAGACAATGTAGCTCTACATTGTCTGTGCGCTTGATGAATATTGGTTTTTCCCATTGAAAGCACTTTGCACGTGTGGCATAGGATGAACCGAACTCACAGTTTCAAAATATTGTACAATATACTTAAATCACCCTCGGGTATCATTGTGCACATAAAATGAAACCTGAGTACATGTATTTAATAAATAAAGGGATTTATACAATTCCGTGACAACAGGGTAAAAATTTCAACCCAACTAGCTCTACCCTATGGACATTATCAAAATTCCAAATGTGTTTTTATAATCTATACCCAGGGGACATTCATCGACTCACTCTTCATGTATAAAATTTTAACTATGTTGGAAGAGTTCAAAGACTTTGTACACAGGACCATACGTACAGATGGACTCGCACATTATCCTGGAGCTTCTTTGGAAACACATGAATAAAAATTCTGAAGCACAAAAAAGCTGTTTTATTTAATTGCTTCATAATATATTTCAGACATTTTCAGCACCCAGTGACTATCACTTTGATCTTGATATGAGCCAGGACAAATTTATCTCCAAGAAAATTACATCTGGAATGTTTCAAGGCTTGCTTTTGTCATTGTATTCTATAGTCTGGAGTTTGTTAACAAATTATAATCCAGTTTTCTTGAGTACTGACAATATTATGCATGCAGTTACGTAAGGCCATTGAAGAGATAGCATAGAAAGCAATTATCATGCTGGAATTTGAGGTTGTACTGATTCAGTTAGTGTATGTTTGATTGATATAATTTTTTTGTAACCATTCGTGTGACAGATTTTTATTTATCCAATTGTTAGCACCTGCACATATGGAATGTAAGAACAGTTTTTTTGCATAATTCCCCACCCACCCCTTCTCCAGATATGTGTGGTTTTGGTAACCTACCAGGCATATATGGATTGCACCAATCCAATAACTTTTTGTCATGGATGCAAAAGAAAAACAGAATTGACTTGGCCTGGTTTTTTTACCGCTGAACTGGTTGCGTTAGATCGGGAAATGAGACATGAAATAAGATAAGCCAGGTATATAAGTAAATTTTACAAAATTAGTACACAATTTTCTATCCTATTTTTTTCACACCATCAGCAGAAACGTGTTTTTTTTTTCACCCAGAGATTATTATTAAATTACATGCATAAAATCTTGAATTACAAACATTTGTGCATTAATCAAAATGCAGAAGTGGGTATATAAATTCTTGTTAGGTGCGTAGCTTGTTGGGGGGGGGGGGAGTGAACATTGAACATTAACTAGATCACTTCCAGCTGTCAAGGAGTTACACTTGGGAATCCCAGTTGAGAGAATTACTTACATATGTGTTCTTTTGTAAACTGTGGCCTATTTTAGAAAGTTCAAAAGATACCTCATGCCTGTAGATATAGTGTAAAATTAAAACTGATTAAGATTGGATCAGATGCCACTTCAAACTTACAATATAGACTTGCATAGTTCTAGGACCTTATTATGATCCAATTGAAATAAGCCTTAATTTCAACAAAACATCATGTCTTAAAGCATTTTATTGGTCCGATTCAAGTCAGACTTTGACTTTTCATGAATTTCATCCAATCAGAATGTATGATTAATAGGTGAAGTTTTAAAGTTCAGTCAGCTTAATTTGATGAAATTTAGAACTCTAAACTACTGTCATGTTTTAAGCATCCAACTTTGGTAAGTGAAAAACATGACATCTTATGCCAGATTGTTACGTAATAGGGGTTGAATTCTACAGTACTGTCTGTACTCTCTTATAGGTTGAGTCCAGTTGAAAACTGCACAGACCCAGATCTTCTGTCACGTAATGAGCAGTCAGGTCTAGATCTGTGCAATTAATAGGGAGTTATGAGTCTAGTCTAGATCTGTGCAATTTAGAGGGAGTTAATAGTAGAACAAACATCATCTCTACCTTGCACCCCTAGGGAATACTCTAGTTAATAATACTTTAGGACAGAAGCATTATTTTATAAATGACATTTGTTTAAAAAGCATTTTACAAATCAAAGACCTTAAAATCCATTAGATCAGGCACGGGCAACAACTTCCTTCAGGGTGCAGGCTGGATAAGTGATTTTTTAAAGTGACACCCTATGATGTAAATAACTGGATAAAACCAGGTCACATGCTAGGTCTGGCCCACGAGCTGTATTTTGTCCACCCATTATAGATGAACCTGCCATTGTTAACTATTACAAACAATGTACTGGAGCATATAGTTTACTTTCATTTGTCTGTCTGTCTGTCCAGTTAACTTTTGGGTTCATGTTTTCTGACTGTGGTGTGGCATCTTTGTTTTGTGAGCACACATCTAATTGGACCTGTATTAAAAACCTGTTTTTTTTTTATGTAAGTTTTAAAAAATATCAACAGAAAAAAAACTTTTAGAAATGTTGAGAATTTTTAAGCAGCAATTACTCTTGTTCAGCAAGTTTAAATCACTTAAATCCAACAAGTTTCATCATTTATATCACTTCCTAAGCCACTGAGACACTGTCAATTACTTCAGAAGCCTATGACTTTCTGAGTGAAAACCATTTTTCTTATAACGACGAAAAATCCTTGAATTTGATTTTGTTTCATCCCTGAAAGGTCCTGAAGTTGCTGAAAAAGTCCTTGAACATTTTCCCAAATTACTTGAATTTATCTGAAAGAATACAAAAAGGTTAAAATTAAATGAAATATAAATTTTAATGTTGTCCATCTCTTACCAGTTTGGTTGCCACACTGCAGCCATAGCTGTCCATATCTACAGTTTCCACTTTGTGGATGGCTTGGACTTGGGTATAAGAAAGAACCAGATTGATTTTGGACTGAAAAGCTCAAAGGCCAGGATCACTGTTACAAAAAAGGGAAAATGGTTTCTGTACAATAACTTCATTTCTCCATTATCTGCAGTTACAAAACTTTGTGGATGTGGGCATTTCACAGTACTCATGTTGTTATTTACATATCTAAGAACAATAGTAAATAAATAAAATGGGAAAAAATTGGGTGAGTCAAATTACATGCAGCATGGGTGTATTTCCCAGATGGAGCTGCATTCCTTTGCTGTAATTACATGGTGATCAGCCTTTTTTCTTTTTAGCATTTGTAATTGTTTATGCAGTCTGGGATGAAAAAAACAAAGTAACTTATGGAGAAAGTTTAATTTCTGGAAGAAAAAACATACTCTTTAAAGATTAGGAGATCTTTGAAGCATCCATGAGCAGAAATTCTCTATAGCTGTACAAAACATGGAAACCCATCTTTGGTCAGGCATTGTAAAATGAATTTTGACTTCCAGGTAGAAAACTATTACTGAAAATTTGCACTAATATATTCGGTGACAAATCATTGTTATGAGTCTACGCTCTTAAAATAAGTAACAGAAAAGAGTGAAGACAACAAGCTTTTTAAAATTTAACAAACAATTTATTTCCCTAGAATACAAAGTGAAAAATTAAGAGAAAAGAACTTACCATTATACGAATTAAATCCAGAAATAATCCAAGAATTAAAAATAGTAGTCCTAGCAATAAAATGTCTTGAATGAAACTGAGTTCGAGTCCTGATGAAATCCAAAATGGAAGGTGATGACGTCTGTTTTGGTCAACATAAGTGCTGTTGTGTCAACAGTCCTTTGTTGAATCACAGAAAATATTATTCCAGTTTTGAGTATAACTTCCTATAAATGTCTTTATTGAAGAATTTTGTCAGAGCACTTTTGTATTTCCAGGGAAAAGAAGCACTTGAATTCAGTAATTTGAAAAAAATAAAAATTCAACCCAAACTGGTCACAACATAATAACAACTTAATGTGTCAATTGTTTGGAACCCAACTAACAAACTTATATCAAAAACAACAGTTATACACTAATTAAGATGCAAAACAGATTCCTGGAAGAGGGTCAAAAGTTCATTCTTCTGGAAAAAATAGAAGTTTGTACTATGCTACTTGTCATACAGTTCAGGTATGACCTTGATTTGACTTAATGATTCTTACTCTAAGAAAGGAAAAAAAAAATAAAAAAAAAAAAGGTTGTTTACCAAAACTCACTGATTTTGAAACGAGGTCAGCAACTAGATACAGTATTTCTGTTATTAGTTGTTTATCAGTGAAATAAAAAAATAACAGGTCAAACAGAACTGAACTCAAATTCTGGACAATGTCAAATCTAGGAAACAAATTTACATTACAATAGCATGTAATGGAATTCAAAAATTTAAAACTAACAAAGAAACAATTAAATTAAATATACATAACATTATATCGAATTATATTGACTAGAGGAACTATGATTTTGGCAGATTAAATTTTGTGAAGGTACACAGGTCAACTCCCCATTTAGTAAATGATTTCAAATATTGCATAAATTCATTCATACAGTATTTGATTACAGAGGTAAGATATCTTAAATATATGGTAATGAAATGTGAAGGAGAACTAAAAATTAATAGAATATCAGGTAATATTCTTGTTGATTGAGAATTTGAATTGTAAATAAAAATTTATTAATCATGTTACTGCAAGAACGTTGAAATACAAGTCAAATGTTTTAGCTGCCACCCCAGGGGTGCAATAGATCAGGGGAAGAAAGCTGACAGTATTGGATCTGTGTACTTTAGATTTTCTTTCCAATGAAAGAGTCTACTGTAGGTACATGTACTTTCCTACAAGTCTGATCCAGCTTAGATTCGTTCCCTGGTCACACAATATTGTAGTAACATTGATTTTCATGGAGTGCAAATTTTTGTGATTTCGTTGTTGCCCCAGACCACATATTTAAAGACCCCAAAATATGACACTTCAGCCACACAAGATGAAGAAGTTTGATAAATCATTGCCATTTCTGTAATGTGAAACATTAGCTTTGTAGTTAATCAGTACATGTAGAACAAACAACACAGACCCTGATCTGTTGTTGTGCACAGGGCCGATGCAAGGGTATTTAGCACCCTGGGTGAACCTTCC
The DNA here is from genome assembly GCA_016617855.1 of Megalonaias nervosa. Taxonomy (NCBI): domain Eukaryota; kingdom Metazoa; phylum Mollusca; class Bivalvia; order Unionida; family Unionidae; genus Megalonaias; species Megalonaias nervosa. The sequence goes on along the minus strand of JAECUM010038729.1, from coordinate 20,966 downwards.
ACCTTGGGCCCCCCCTCTCTGGGTATCACTTGTTATAAACTGTTCATTAGTATTAATACGCATTCGACTTTATAATTTATTATTTTCATTATTTAGTCTAAATACTTAATGATAATAGATGAATAACCTGACAGTGTACTTCACTTTTGGTGATCCCCAAATGTTGGCGGCCACCAAGTTTGCATATTGGGTTAAATCGTCCCTGGTTGTGCAATGCTGTTTGGAATTGGATCAGACTTCTGCACGAATATATACTTTACATTTTCCTGTTTGCTTAAGTTGTAAGTTGAATGAACAGGATAGGGCCTGATCTGGTTGCCCATTATCACAAGTCAGGGTATATTTGTTTTACATTTGGATATACGTCATACATTGGTAAGGATGATTATATAACCAACTTCCTTCTATTCACCTATTATATTACAAAATTGACACCCAGTGCGCCAGTTTAATCACTGATATTAATGTTTACTCCTTATTGAAAACCTGAAAATTATCTTTTCAAAAGAGAGAATTAAATATGGAAATGCAAATTCATTATAAACATGAACATGTCATGGTGTGGGTTGATTACTTAAGCACAAATTGAATTTTGTCTTCTGTGCAGTGCGTAGGTGAGACATTGGTATTGTTTATCCAGCTGTGTTATTCTTGGCATAGGTGTAAACATCAGGTTCTTGCATTTAGCTTGGTTTCTCTTGACACAGTTGCATTTGCTGTCTTGAAACTTGATGGATGCATTCATCATGGAGGGTACTGCTCATCAGATGAGAGTCATAGTAACCTACTTCTGAGGAGTAGATACTGTTCTAAATGGCATCTTTCAGGTTTCTTCATTAAATCGACTTTGAATGACATTCAGTAATGACTGTAGAACAAAGTTGAAGGAAAGTGGTAATTGCAGCTGTGACAGTAGGGGCTGATTCAGGCCAAATAGTTGACTTTACTTTGCTACAAGTCAGCACTTAATTCCACCCATTTCCCTATGAAATCCACTGAGATTCTGTCCAAAATATAGGTCATCTGCCTTGATCATTGGGAAAGACATGTGGCTCCCATTTCATTGGCATGATATAGCCGGTAATGTGTTAAAAGTGCAGATAAAACAAACAAAACTTGAAAATATTGAATCTTGTGAAGCTGTCTTTTGACAAGTCTGCACTTAACCCTATCCATTTTCCTTGAATCCAGTGATATTCAGCCCAAAAGAGTGAATCGTATGTGTTTATTTTTAGTTATATAACTAGTGTTTAAAGTAGTGTAAATAAATAGAAACATTTATTTGCCTTTAATATGCACCAAGTTAAAATGCAACTGTGTTGAATTTCAAGCCTTTTTAGAAGACCCCCCCATGTAAACATACAGACTGAAAACCATAATGAGATTAATTTACCAGATTTTCAGAACTTCTTCAAATTTTTCTACCGTTACATCGTATATTCAGATAGACTTGATTTTTCTTCATATTAATGTTGAAAGCCATATTAGCTCTCAAAAAAATTGTATGTGCATATTGTGATAGAGGCATTACTTGATTATTGGACTCGCTGAAGTCAAATCTCTTAACAGTATGATAAATTTGTACCAGATTTAAGGACAAACTGAAGAAGGGATTTTGACGTGTCCTCATAACTGCGGGTAAAATGAAATAACATGTAAATAAACAACTTAAAGTGCAGTTTCCATCATTTTGTTCATCATGGTTACGTAACAGATCAGAGTGGGCATGGCATATGCAGCTGTACAGAACACACCTCTGATTAACTCAGGGGATGGTATAACAAAGCGAAGAGCACCTGCTCCCACTATCCCTGTGTCAGTACCAGACGGTTAATTACACCAAATGTAGAACCTGTTCTACCATAAAAAGTGTATTCAGGTGAATAAACAAAGCAATATTTTGAACATGGTGTGTGCATAAAACCTGGGGGGCAAATCAAGTCTCTTCTTAAAAAGCTCAATGTCACTGACTTAAATTAAAACTATTTTAACTCCACAATACAAGAATTTCAAAAAAAATAATCACGTTGAACAGGACTATTGAGGTTGGTTTTGGACATAATAGTTATCACCTCTGAAAGGTACTTGTCATATTAAGTTTAAAATTGGTTTTTGAAGGGAAAGCAGTTCTAAAGTTCTTGAAATTAGTCGTTTGATACATTGTCATTTCATTTCATCCAGTCTTTACAAACTTATACACGAATTAAATCATATTCCATTAGCAGGATAGATACTTGAGTTCTATATAACGCCTAGAGTAAATCAATTTTTAAAAAAATGTATATAAATTTTCCCATTTTACAAAATATGACAAATTGAATGAAGCAACCATGCAAGTTGTAAAAAAATTGTTATCCCTGAAAAAAATTGGTATCCCTGAAAAAAATTGGTGTCCCAGAATTTAGTACCCCAGAAAAAATTGGTACTCCACAAAAATTTGTGATAGTACATGATTATTCTGACAAGTCACTTGAACATACTGCTTTTTATTTATAATCAGTTTTTGTCTGTCTGTCTTTTTTTGCAGAATGTTTTGCAGAAGCTTCTAACTCCAACCTCAGAAAAGATTCAGGCAGTGACGGTAAGATTATGCATCAGTACGCCACTCCCCTGATAATGCATGCCCTGTTACCTTGTTAACCCACTTATAACATGTAGTCAGGCACGGATCCCATTTTAGTGTGTGGAAAATACCCCCAGATTGGCCCCATTTGTTGAAAGTGAAGAAAATCGTGATCAAAATTAATAACTGAAACCTTGATATATCATTTGTTTTATTATTGCTAATGGTGGATAGTACCTGGAAATTTGAATCCACATCATGAAGCTCTCAGCTTTTAAGTTCTATATTTTGTTAAATTTTCGTTCCAAACAACATTCTCAGAACACTTAAAATAACTATATTTGACAAACTTTTGATCAATGAAAATGTCACATGCCTACTGGTGGCAACACTTTAATAAATAAATACCAGTTAAATAAGTTTTGTCAAGTGAAATTCATGTTTAATTTGGTTTAAATGTAACTGTTATAAATGCAATATACCATCTTGCATTCAAACGTGAAAAAATGTCAATCTACCATCACTGCCATGTCCACATTTGTTCCTGTGAGGACCTAATTAGGTGCCAACGATGTTTTGATCTCCAACTTGTGGGAGTATTTGTTGTATTGTTATACTCAATTACAAGCAGACATGCTTTGTATTTTCATGTTAATTATATCTTTGGTATTAAATCAAATAAAGGGGAATGAAAAAGTTAAAGGCTATGGAAATCCTACCTGCATAACAGCTAGCAGTCATGGTCGTGTGTCAGGTCAACTTATTTCAGTTGATCAGTCGAACACTGTTATAAATATTATTGTGTAAGTGGTATTATTAAACTACCTTACTCATTCACAGATGTGATCAAAGATAGCAAGTCATTGACGGGAAATTAGTACTTGGGGAATAAAAAGCTTTATTTCATAGATAAGTTCATTATAGTTCCATAGTTTTTAGTGAACTTACAATTACTGAATTAGCACTCAGAGATTTCCTCAATGATGAAAAGTTTCAATATTACTTGCAATAAAATCACATCATCAATATTTTATTGATAAAACAATTAAAAAAGATTGAGTTTTGACATTGACAATGATTTCACAAAATAAATATCTGTACTGTGTGAAAGAAAGAAATCCTGTTTTGTTGTGAATCAACAACAACAAAAGCAGTGCCGTAATACACATTGTTTTCATGTACACGTGATTGTTGTTGAAACACATTAGGAGTAATGTAAACAATGTTTCAGAGGCTTGCTATCTTGAAAATAAAGGTAGTTTATACAAAAACCAAACAACTTCATTAGAAAAAGCTTTTTATTGACAGTTATTCCTAACATGGATTATAAAATTAGTGTTCACCCATTAACCCTTAAAGTGCTATACTGTCTGCAGTACAAGATCCCTCAATACTGAATTGTTTGGGGAAAAAAAAGAAGAAAATGGCGTAGTTTTTAAATTGCATGTATTTCAATAAATATACACAATAGATACTTAAACCCTATATGAAAAATGAAGGTTGATGTCTAAACTTTAAGATTAGCATCAAGGCACGTGTAAGTTTAACATATTTGCATGTACAGGTGTAAATACACGTAAAATGACAAGTTACCATTGTATTTCATCTGTATTTTTGTTTGTTTATTGAATGGAAAGGTTCAAATATATCAAAGAAATATTATATTCTTTAGTAGTTTGAACAATGTACATGTTATGTCTGTTACAATGTTATATCTAAATTGTGAAAATCACAGGTAAAGAAAAGGTAACAGTTTTATAAGCATCCACTCCATGAATGTTAGTGGTAAGTTTAGACCCCCATGAACTCTCTGATCTGCATAACATTTTGTTTGATCTACTGTCAGGTGCAATAACTCGTCATCAAAAAAAAAGTCTCAGATAGTCCATAGGTTCATAATTCACCATCTCGACATTTAATTTTGAAGTACCAGTGAATGGGTGGTTGACAGGCACGCCATCTTTTCTCATCCAGCCAACATGTACATCAGACTCCAGTTCCACGTCAATTTCTGGCTCAAAATTACTCATGGGCATTTCCATCAACACTTTGCCAGCTCCAATAATTTCATCCTCCTCAAATCCTTCAAAATCACTGTTATCATCATTATCAAAAGGGGCCCCGAGTGGCCGAGTGGTCTAAAGCGCTGTCCGTTACGGATCACTGCCATCTCACCTCTGTCTGCGTTGGTTCGAGTCTAAGATTCGGCGAATGTGGATATGTGAGAAAGCTTGCCAGTAGCTTCTCGTGGGTCGGTGGTTCTTTCCGCGGATTTCCCGGTTTCTTCCTCCACCATTAATACTGGCCGCCATGTATAGCCTGTCGTGTGCTGAAAAATGGCGTTAAGCCCAACAACAACAACATCATTATCAGAAGCCAGTATTTGTTGCAAGAAATCACCGTCGTATTCAGCATCAGCCATTTTAATTTTTTTCTAGGTACCACGTGCTCAAAAGCGAGTATTTGTAAAACTTCTTTGCTAAATACAATGTAAAGTACAACAGAATGCTCGTTCCGGGCCTATATAAACCAATCAAATATAGTTTTACAAGCAGTCATGGCAAGTTGAAATAATAGGATGCGTACATTGTTGCTTACCTGGAAAATGACTTAAGTCGCGACAAGCGCTATGAGACCTTAACCGACGGCGCAACTAATGTCGCGACAAGCACTTTAAAGGTTAAACATCTCCCCCCAAGGTTTTCTTGATGTCCAGCAGGGATTGCATCCCTTCTTAATTTTTTTTTAGGTCCTTCTGTAACTCAAGCCCTCCATTATAGTGTGGTCTGTGTTTTTGGACCCCTTTGTGTACGAGCTATTGAGGGAGAGATGTATTATATATAGCTTGAGATACAGAAGCTATATAGAGATCTTCTATCCTGTCTGTCCATCCGCCTTTTCATTGTTGAATCCATGCCTGTGGTCTACTGTCCGACTTGGGTCCATCTGTTAACACACATTTGTTATCGCTACTTCACCTAAACTACATGGGGAATTGCCATGAAACTTTACACAAACATACTATATTCATCGCAAGGTCTGACTGGTCCTAAATGAAAACAGTGCTGTTCAGACATCCTATATGGCCACTACAGCAGCCATCTTGAAAATTTTGTTATTACTATACCTCCTGCATGCATGATCATATATACATGGGATTTTCACTGATCGACTTCTTATGATGTCTTCTAGGGCCTACATGAAAATGGTGCTGGTCTGACATCCAATATGGCCACCAAATCAGTCATCTTGAAAATTCAGTTGTTACTTATTTTCACAAACAGAAAGTCATATCAGCAAGAGGTTTTCACTGGAAGGCTTCTTATGATGCTATGGCTGCCATATTGAAAATATTGTTATTGCTTAGAGCATCTGCCCTGGATTCGGGAGTGTGCAGGTTCGAACCCCAGCAGAGTCATATCAGAGACTTATAAAAATGGTACTAACAGCTGCCTCACTAGGCGCTCAGCATTAAGTGGCTAGTGTTAGGACTGGTTGACCTGGTGTCAGGATAATGTGACTGGGTGGGACATCATGCTACATGTCTGTGGCATGATGCCCAAGTGCTAGACATCACTATAAACTGCCACACTGCAGAAATCATAGCGATATGACTGAAAAATTATTAAAGCTATGTTAAAAATCCAGAACACACACACACACACACACACACACTATTATTGCTATTCCTCCATAATGGATGGTTATATCAACATGGAGCTTTCAGTAAAAGACTGTTTATAATGCCTAGTTGGTTATTAACTCATTCAGCCCCAATCCTGTCTGTAAGTGTGATGAGGCAGTACCCTACTTTTGAGCTCTGTAGCGTCAAGGTCATTTAAAATACACCAAAATGTGTGGTATTATAATAAAGCAGACTGATGTAGCTCTACGATGATATCAAATAATCTGGACTTTCTACTCGCATTACAAAATGCAGACAGGAAAACCCTATCTTTTCAGACCCAATTTTTTTACACCAAAATTTGCCTGTTGTCAGAACCGGATTTTGTGCCTAGATTTTAGACTTTTTGGCCTGTGATCTAAGCCAGACTGGTCTGAAGCACACACAGACAGGTGAAATCTTCACAAAAAGTAGGATAAATTGGGTGTTGGGAGTAAGAAGTGGTCAGGAGTTGAAAATAATGGGTCCAATAAGGCAGAGAAAAAAGGGAAAAAAAAAAGAACCAACTTCTACCCTTCTGCACGTGTGAGCAAAATAGCCAAAGAAAAACGTTTCCAGCACAACTATGCATCAGTCTAAGCGAAAAACTGTTAGAAGCAGATGTATATGGATGTATTCAGAATTAACCTACAAAATGCGTTTCCTACCCCCATTCCTGGCGAAAATGACAAAAGTCTCTGGGGCCAAGTGAGTTAATAAAAGCAGTAGTAGTAGCTGTTGCAGCTATCTTGAAAATCTTATCTGAACAGAAAGTTATATCACCATGGGGCTTTACCAAAAGACTTTTTATGTTGGCTAATTGGTCTGAAATGAAAATTCTGCCACCCAGACATCCAGTATGGGGGAGCTGTGGTAGCTCAGTTGGTAGAGCACTGGTTCTGTAATTCAATGTTTGTGGGTTCATTACCTGCCCAGGCCAGCCTGGGTTGACTGCTTGGTGAGTCTTTGGTAAAGGCATTTAGCTTTCATTTTTTCTGACATCCAGTTTGGCCTCCATAGCTGACACCTTGAAAATCTTGTTATTGCTACTCCCTGAATGGAAAGCCATATCAGCATGGAGTTTTCTCCAGAAGATTTCTTATGGCGTCAAATTATTATGCCAGTCTAATATGCAGGTTGGCTGCTAGAGTGGCCATCTTGAAAATATTATTGCCACTCCTCCCAGATAGAAAGTCAGTGTTGGATTTTCACCAGAAGTTTTCTTATTATGTCATAGTTAATGCTAAATGGAAGTGGTGCCAATCTCACATTCAATATGGCCATCATGTCAGCTGGCTTGAAAATCTTATTATTGCCACTTCCTTTAAATGGAAAAACAAGTTGGCATTGAGTTTTCACCATGAGACTAATTATGATGTCTAGTTGGTCATGAATGAAACTGAAGTTGATCTGACCTCAAATTTTGGCTGCCACAAGGAACATATCATACATATCCCTCTAAGATCTCGTGTGTCTCCCAGATTTGGATGGAGGGGGACACAGTGTCCCCTGCCCTTGGGATTTGGTGGGCAACACTGGTTCATGAAAGGCTCAGAAAGGTGTGTCTCACATGAAGTTTTTGCACAAGTTTGTTTAGATTTCTTTGAATAAAGATAAAGCATAAAATTATTTCAAAAGAACTTGATCAACCTTTGCTAAATATAAATTGGATATACAAGACTTTAAAATATTTTTTATTGTCCAAATATATGATTGAATTAAAGATGACTAATTCTCCAAATAGTATACAATTGTAAATTACTCATGACGTCTCAGTCTTTCCATTGATGGTCTTTATTCATTGGCTGTTTATATGTCAGTCTGTAATGTCAAGAAGCCCAGTCTTGGTGGAGTTGCCAATAGCCAGATTGCCAAGTTGTGGTGGTGATTTTTAGGTATTTATCCATCCACTGCAGAGTGTTTTAACTGCTGGTCAGTTTGGAGGTTGAACTGCCTAAATTGTGCAGAATTTATCTTTCAAGTCGATAATTTGGCATCCTTTTGGCATTTTCTACTTGTGCAATTAATTATTTTTTTTAGTTGGAAATTTTTTGTGGACACTGGGTGGGTATTGGGTATACTTTATTTCAGCATGCAGGGGATGAAATTATTAGCTACCATGGCAACCAAAACCTGCTGAGACTGTGTAAAAAATTGTGACAAAATTACGTATTTTTTTTTTTTTTGAGCTTTCCATTTATACTTTTTTGCCAAATAAGTCATGCTTTGATTTTTTTAATATATGATTATCTAGAACATTGGTTCAGCCTAATATTGGTAACATGTGTTTTGTTCTGAGTGCAGTGTTTAGACGCTTAAATTCAATAATGATTTTACTGTATATTCTCTGTTTATATTTTTTTATTAATTTAATTTTTTCATTTTAAGTTTTAAGAAGTACTATGGTTTAACACTAAATTAGTTGGAATTTATAGCCAATAGCTTGATTACTATGGTAACAGATTGTAAATATGAGTGAAAATTTTAAGATATTAAAGCAGACATTATAACATATACAAAATATAACTTTAAAAATAAGTTGAAAGTAAGCAGAATGATAAACAATTAATAAAAAGCATGAAAAATATTATAATCAGTGTTGTACATATTTATTCACAGATATACATATGTTTGTACTTGTGTAACATGTCATTTAGATGCAGATGAGTGGAATATGATGACCACAGATAATGAACCAAACTCATATATCTTAAGCTCAGAATTTTATCAAGAAACTGAAATTATCACTTCAAAATGTGTCTCCTGTTGATACAGACTTTAAACGAGTGGCAGGTATTGCATGTAATCTTAGAAACAAAAATTTTTATGGTGGATGCTGGAAGTTTACCAACAAAAACAAATTAACATTCATTCAGCAATTATCAAAATTTCAGGTATGCTGCTGTTTTAATCTTTTCTTCCATCTTTAAAAATGATGACATGATATATGTTAAGACATCATCTTTGCAACATGTAATTAAACCAACACATTTTATGTGTGTCATTCTGTTGGATCCTTCTGTATGCAGTATTTGACAATCTAGCTCTCTATAACTAAAACTTTTAACTGCTCTGGTGGCCTAGTGGTTAGAGCATCCGCCTTGGATGTGGAAGGTCGTGGGTTCGACCCCCAGCCGAGTCATACCAAAGACTTATAAAAATGGCACTATTAGCTGCCTCGCCCAGCATTAAGAGGTTAGTGTTAGGACTGGTTGGCCTGGTGTCAGGATAATGTGACTTGGTGGGACATGATGCTATATGTGTGTGGCATGATGCCCCAAGGCTAGACATCACTATAAACTATAAACTGCTGTACTGCAGACATCGTAGCAGTATGACTGAAAAATTGTTAAAGCTACGTTAAAAATCCAAATCACATACACACACTAAAACTTTTATGTATAAACCATAATGGAGGCGTAAAAATGTTTTCAGAAAGTAGTACAGTAGCACAAGTTCTAAAATCCTGTCATCAATACATACTAGTAATAAACGGAGCATGCAGGTGTGTAAATTTATTACTGTAATGTATGGGTATCGTACACATTATTTATCATGTTTTGTATGAGTGCTGATATTTGAAATGATAGTAGAGCAGAATATGCATAATAATTAATTAATAACTAAAATGCATAATAGCATAATAATTAATTAATAATATGCATAATGATTAATTAATAATTAATATGCATAGTAATTAATTAATATACATAATAATTAATTAATGATTAATATGATAATGAAAAGTACACTGGGATTTTATTTCTTGCCATCGTTCCTTTTTTCAGACCATTTTAGCCAAAAATAGCGTTATTGGCAGTTAATCTTTTTTTTCCTATTGCTGTGACACTCATTCCTTTATGTTCCTCTTCAGTGTTTAGCATCTTTCATCCAAATATTCTGATCATGACTTTGCATTAAAGAATACTTAAAAATGCAACCAGAAACACAGGAGGAAAAAAATCTCCCATACAAATAGTAATCAACATTTGAACATCAATTTTGTTTCAAGAAACATAAAATGGCATTTTGTATTGCTGTGAAATAGGCCTCTATGGTGATGGAGGGGATCTCAGAAATGCATTTTGTCTTCAATTTTTTTGCTCGTTAGTGATGAGCACAAATGAGAACGTGTACAGTTTGCATTTGTGTTAAGTGGTTGAATGAAGGTGTCTCCGGTCAGAAAAATCAAATATCTTCTCATTTGTACTGCCAGTGTTTCTGGACTTCAAAGATGTAGAAATCTGACAACATTTGAGGTCTTGTTAGGATCAAAATTAACTGTTAATTTCACACTTGTTCTTTATATCATGTGTACATTTGTTGCAGTTGATATATAGTGGATATGGCATAACAATAACTAATTTGGGGGCCAGAATTCATCCTTATTGAACTTTGTTCTTGAATGTAATGCAAGTAAAAATCTTGAAATATAAAGAAATACCTTACTTTTTGACAACAAGACTGTACTCGGAGGGAATGTATGTCTCAGGAAACATGAAATCCTCAACATTTATAGAAAGTAATTGACTAAAATAATAGTCAGATGAAAAGCATTTAATTAGCAATGGTATCATCATTCTTGTTCACTCATCCCATCTTTGAAAAGAAGGGTTGATGTTGTGGGTTAAACACCATTTTTAAGTATATGATAGGCTATACATGGTGGCCAGTATATTTGGCGGAGGAAGAAACTTGGAAGACTTTAGGAAGAACCACAGATTCACTGGATGCTACATGGAAACTTATTTACATGCCACGTTTATCGAGCCAAAACTTGAACCCACAAGGACAGGTGTAATCTGAGCGATGTCTATAGGTGAGTTCCTGAGATCAATCAGCCACCTGAGGCCCCATGAGAAGGATAGAAAAGCACATAATTGGATCAGGGATTTATAAATCCACTTGCCCGACTTCTGGGAGAAGCTTAAAATTTGGCTCTGGCAAGTGCAAGTTTCCAAGGTACTTGCCCATGGGCAAGTCCAAGAAACTGAGAGAGAAGGAGAAGGTCATATTCTGTTTATAATGCTTTTGCTCAGGAAGTTTTATACCTTGCAGTCTCACCACATTAGATATATCAGCACCGTCAAGTGTTACTACGAAAATTTAAGTCAACACCTGTCAGTTGTGAAAGCCACCGGAAAACAACAACATTAACATCCATCATTATTTTGACTTTTATTTTCTACCATAGATTCAGTCTTTTGCTTATATGGTAATTATGTTAACTGACTCTTGCATAAAATCATTGGAGATTATCAGACGACAAACTGGTAAACAGATTCTTTAAAATGATATCGATTTTAAGAAAATATAGATCTTATGTGAGAACATGGGATACGGCCACGTTTTGAAAAGGTGAAATTCATTGGTACACTTTTAAAATAATGTGCACACCAGCAGTTCCAACGTTTTCCCGATTAAAAATGGCGATGTTGAACTAGTAACTTACGGTCATCCAGTATATTCAAGATGAGCATTAGGTGGCGCTATGCAGAAACTTACCTAAAACCTTGAAAACCTTGATATCATAGGAAGTTACCTAACTGGGTTATTAACCTGTGATTATTATGCTTTCTTATTTTCTTACTGTCTTTAGATTGGTCATGATTAACATAAGTAAATTAAAAGCTTCTGAAATTTAATAGATTTGAAAGTCAAATGAGCCAGTCAAAATGAAGACACTGACAATATTGACAATGCTTCTAAAATTACCGTAGTACGAAAGGGCACAATAATGGGAAATGATTGGGATTTACAACCATTGAAGCCAGAACTTCTGCACATCCAGTTTGGAGTCTATAAAGAAGTTCTATCAGGTATACCTGGTTGTAAGCGCAAAAAGTAGGAAGCCACACATCAATAGCAATCAGTACGATTAGAGATTGATTTTATAGCCTTGGCAAACATGCGTCATAGCAATTTTGAGTGATATACAAGGCATTATTGATAGATATGATGTGTTCAGCTTATGGGTAAACAAGAAAATAAAGTGACTAATAAGAAGAAATGCAACTTTCATGAAGCTAAAACTTAACAGATTTACCTGCACAAAAAACTGTGGCTGCAGCAATTGCAATTGCATCGACTTCAGATACTCGTGTCACAACTAAGTTCACATTTCCATTCAGTTTTTACAGATGATGATGATATAACTGTTACTGCAATCCAATAAATATTTAATGACCCCACCCTTTTTTTCTGTGCTGCATACATGTATAGTTTTATGCATTTAATTAGAATTGGATTCATTTCAGCTTGCACAGTTTGTTCATGTGACTAATAGGTTTGGTTTCCTAAAGAATCAATGCTGCCTGGGTGATTATGGACATTTCATGGTAATTTCATGTAGTTGGTTTAATTGCTAAATCCTGTCTCATTTTGTACGTGTTCATTGGCAAGAAAATGTTTTATTTATTTGTGCATCTTCTTAAAAATTATAATGGAGTTAAAATGTAACAAGTTAGTAAGTAAATTGAAAACAAAACAATGATCGCTTGATGTTCAGTAACAGTTTTACAGTATTTGTCATATTTGTCATGTGAACTGAAAGAGTCAGCTATTCCAAAAGAAGTTGTATATGCATCAGTTGAAATTAAATGATACAAGTTGAAATTAAATGATACAAGTTAGCACTCTACCAAAATTGTTTTAAATGATTTCGCTTTTTTATCATTTCACCCAATTCCGTTTGGTAATATTAAATTTGTCAGATGTCCAAATCAGAAATCCTAAGTATATTTTTGGAGCTGTTGGCAGAAAAAACTTACAGCAATGTGAGCTTAGTAGAGTTGTAAAAAGAGTCTATATTAACAGTATTTGGTATAGCCTGATGCAGCATTTGGCGTTAACGCTGTATTATAGATGGTCCTTTTATTGATATTTTAATTCTACCAAGTTCTTTATTGTTACTGAGTGATGAACCCTGTAAATAAATAATTCACTTTTTTTAATACTTTGCTTGAATGCTGAGCTCTATGCGACTCTCATTCTGAATTTTCTTTGTACTTATAGGTTGAATATCCTTTTAGATCCATTTGCTTTTCATTTGCTTTTTTCTTCAATAGTAGAAATCCTTTAATCAAGTGCCTGTTTGGTTGTTCAAGTAATTGTAGTTATTATAATTTTCATTGTAAACTTGAAAAGGAAACATTTGCTTTGCAGAAGACTTACAAAATGGGGAAGCAGATGAATCTGTAACATAAAAGAAAAGTACAATGTCACAATAAACTTAAACTAATTGGAATCCGTCACTAGTACTTATGTACTAATACAAACAAGAGATCCCATTATCAAATGGCTTTTCTTGTAGAAGAAGTATTTGTACATCACATGTTAAATTTATGGATTCATCTGAAGAACCATGATCTCTGTCCAATTACCCCTAAAATGTTTTAGAACAGCTTTTTCAAATTGTTTGCATTTTTCTGTTACATCATTAATTGCAGATATGCATCTTTTACAAACAGGTGCAAGAATCTTTTAGATTTTACACTACAGTGGAATGCTATTTAATTGAAATTATGCATGTAGAATGTGAAAGCTTTAATTGAAGTAAGGTCTGAAGAAAATTGCTGTGGAATCATTTTTCTTGATTGGATACGCAATTGGACAGGTGTTTGAATGGTCTTGTAATTAGCTTTATAATCAATTAATATTATAAATCAATTAATATCATAAATTAATTAATATTATAAATTGTGTGCATATTTAACCAATGTTGCTTTAGCAATTATGAGAGATGGTGTGAAAGTACTTGATTCCAGAATGTCAGAAAGCTTCTGTATTGACTGCTATACAGATTGAGGGATATACATTCATGCAGTCTAACTGAATCTCTACCATTGTTTCTTCTTTGTTCTTAGGCAACAGTTTTTAGTGGGTCTCATTGCACTTAGCTCCTGGGGAGGGGGCTAACTTAATGATTTGAGCTTCTGTTAATTACTGATACACCCTTAAGAACAAAAGAAACTTGTAATGACCTATATTTCATCTTTTTCTGGTTTTGGTGATGTTTTAGCTTGTTGCTCATGGCCACATGAGTTTTCGGCATGCAACATGTATATAGATGCTAACCTTTGTAGAATTATGAAACTTCGTGAGTTGTGAAGTTTTACATCCTTATTGTAATGTGAAATTTATTTGACCTATACTTCATGTTTAGTGAGTTTAAAATTTTAAAAAGAATAAAAGTTTAAATACGAAAAAGAAAAGTTGCAATGAAAAACTTCGTTAGTAAAGGAGACAGCAATTTTGTTGTCAAGATTACTTAGTAAATATATGAATGTATATTTGCATGATACTGGAGACTACTAAAGCAAGCTATGCGATCATTGATTACACCCCCTCTTGCAAGATAGTAATCTGTTCAACATCTGTTTGATTAATCCATATTTCAGTTACACTCTTCATTAGGGAAAAGGAACATCTTATGTTAGTGCAAGTTGGTTCATAAAGAAGTTGATTGTACATAGAAAAAAGGAGTATTCTAATTTAGTGCCAGTTGGTTCTTATAGAAGTTGAATGTACAATTGACATTCCAAGTTGAAGGGAATTAAGTGTTTGCAGTATGTACAACTTAAGCAAATTAGTGGGCAAATAAAAGGTTTTGTACAAGACTGAATTGGGTCATCATCATAAATATTCTCCCTACTTTGTTTGATTTTTGGGTCAAAAGGTCAATGGTGAAGGTCATTGTAATTCAAATGATAGTAAAAAGTAAAGAGAATTTCCTTTCTTGTTGGCCTATGCAGGTGGGCAAGTGATTTGCATGTTTGCATCGTGAGGTTCGAGTAAAGATCGGTCTACAAAAGCAAAATTGCGCCCTGTCATTTAGTAAGATTTTTGATAATAGTTACATCTGGTAATTTGTTTGCATTTTCTTTTCATCTTTTTATTCAGGGAGATTTTTTTCTCTCTCTCTATGAACAGGTGTGAGAGTTATTTTGATCCAGCACCAGAATGAATGTTAATTGGTCAAAGTTATGCCAATAAGAAATTAACAGCTGTAATTGAAAATGTGTCTCTGGAAATTAATTGCTTCATAATTGTTAGTAATCAATTATGCAATTGAGCAGGTGCATGGGTGATATTGCAATCATGCTGCATATGGTCAGGATGCTGTGGAAATAATGGAGTCAGTATGAACAGGGCGTTTGACAGTTTGTTGAAGGGCCCCCGGGTGGTTGAGTGGTCTAAGGTGATTGTCTTTACAGATCACTCATACATCTTACCTCTGTGTGGGTTCCATTTTCAGGCTCAGCAAATGTGGGTATGTGAGAAAACTTGCCAGTAGCTTCCTGTCAGTTGGTGGCACTTACTGGGGTTTTACTAGATTCCTCCTCCACCAGCTATACTAGCTGCCATGTATGGCCTGTCATGTGCTGAAAAATGGTGTTAAACCCAAAACATCAACAGCAACAACAGTTTGTAGATAAAAGAATTATATCATTATCTTGAATGGAGTGTAAAATATTGGCTTCTTTTTCAGTCATACTTATTTATCTTCTCCCTTTTATGAAATGCATTATCTTACATACGAAACCCTGAGGGCCTACCATGTAGCTGTTTTGAAAGAGTGGGGCTTAGTTGACGTGTTTGCCAAGTTGCTGTCTTTGTTAATAGCTAACCTTAGATGTAAATATCCTGGTCATTATTTGTTGGTTTCCTATTGGCCTTTAAAACATGGCTGACAGAGAAACATTTATAGTGTGCCACAATGTTTTCAGTTGGCATATATTTATACTACTATTTCATTTTATAGATGAGCAATTAACCTGATAGCTGTGGAATTTTATAAGTGACTTGTACAAAGGCACTTTTGTATCAGCCTTACATGCAGTTTAAGAGGTTATAATTTTGCGTAGGTTCTGCACAACATATATTTTTCACTTTGCCATTTAGTGTCAGGAAAATTTTATAAAAAAGAAAAAAAAGATTTTTTTTAAATTGCTGTTTTGGAATATTTTTGTATGATAATATAGATTGAATATATTGTGTGAGACCTGTATCGGTTAATGCTATCATGAGTTGCCTCCCTTACACAAATATTGAACATTACACACCTATTACTTAAGGATTATAGTTTATTAAAGCAAAATTCTTGCAAAGCAGATTTTGTGAATCTAATTGTATTAAGAATCATGATTCATCAGACCTTTTGCCATTTTGATAGCAACACAGAGTAACATCAAATTGTAATACAGACTAACATCACATTGTATCATAGAGTAACATCACATTGTAACACAGAGTAACATCACATTATAACAAAGAGTAACATCATATAGCATTTTGAGTAACATCACTTTGTAACATTGAGTAACATCACATTGTAACACTGAGTAACATCACATTGTAGCAAAGAGTAATATCACAGTGTCTTGTCAATATGCATGCCAGCATATAAACCTTCTTGGAGCGTACAAAAATAAACATGTAACAGTTTGATTCTGAGTCAATCTTTGATTGACATATCTAACTGAAATTGACTGGCATGGCCTACCTACATGTACACCTACTACTTCCAACAATCAGGTGTCCTTTCTTATATGGATTTTAGGTACATATGCAACCCATGGCAGAAATACCTTCAGAAATTAAAATACCAGCACTCTGCACCTTGACACGGACCAGTTATATTTGGGTGGAGATTGGATAATTAAACTACTAGATTTCAGTAAGATTTTAGGAGATGACCTTGTAGATTTTGATATTGTTGATGCTTTTGTATATCTTGTAAAGCTTTTTTATCTGTTAGAATCATCCAAGAATGTAACAAACACCACCCATCAAACAGTCTGTTTTCATTTCCTATCAATTAAGGCAAGGCATTAGTTAGTCAGTTTCAAAAACTGTATGATAATTCAAAATTTAACTGTCAAATAAACCCCATCAGAGATCATTGCTGATCTGCCTCCCTGTGAAATGATTATCAGTGGCAGTAAAGTTTGAATGGTTCACACAGCTGATTGGCAGTAACAACAGTAGCTTTATTGGAAGAACATTTGATACCTGCCCAGGCCATCCCAGGTTGGATACCTCCATGTGACCTTAGAAAAGACACTTGGCTCCCATTTCCTTAGCATGATAAAACCAGTGTGTTTTAACCAACAAAACAAAATCAGTTGCACCTTTTTGGGGGTGGGGGTGGGAACTGCATTGGTTCACTGGTTAGTATGCCAGACTTAAACAAAAAGGTGCCAGACATAAACAAAAGGTGCCAGACTTAAACAAAAGGTGCCGAACTTAAACAGAAAGGTGCCAGACTTAAACAAAAGGCGCCAAACTTAAACAAAAAGGTGCCAGACTAAAACAAAAGGTGTCAGACTTAACCAAAGAGGTGCCAGACTTAAACAGAAAGATGCCAGACTTAAACAAAAGTGCCGAACATAAACAGAAAGGTGCCAGACTTAAACAAAAGGTGCCAGACTTAAACAAAAAGGTGCCAGACTTAACCAAAAAGGTGCCGGACTTAAACAAAAGGTGCCAGACTTAAATATCAAGGTGCCAGACTTAAACAAAAGATGCCGAACTTAAACAAAAAGGTGCCAGACTTATACAAAAGGTGCCAGACTTAAACAAAAACTGCCAGACTTAACCAAAACGGTGCTGGACGTAAACAGAAAGGTGCCGGACTTAACCAAAAAGGTGCTGGACTTAAACAGAAAGGTGCCAGACTTAAACAGAAAGGTGCTGGACTTAAACAGAAAGGTGCCAGACTTAAACAAAAGGTGCCGAACTTAAACAAAAAGGTGCCGGACTTAAACAAAAAGGTGCCAGACTTAACCAAAAAGGTGCCAGACTTAAACAAAAGGAGCCAGACTTAAAAAGGTGCCAGACTTAAACAGAAAGGTGCTGGACTTAAACAAAAGGTGGCGAACTTAAACAAAAAGGTGCTGGAATTAAACAAAAGGTGCCGAACTTAAACAAAAAGGTGCCGGACTTAAACAAAAAGGTGCCAGACTTAACCAAAAACTTGCCGGACTTAAACAAAAGGTGCCAGACTTAACCAAAAAGGTGCTGGACTTAAACAGAAAGGTGCCAGACTTAAACAAAAAGGTGCCAGACTTAAACAGAAGGTGCTGGCTTGAATTCCACCACTAGATAAGGCTGGGTGGGCTGCCATGGGTATCTTTGGCAAGGCATTTTGCTCCATTGCTTTGATGCTAAATAACCTATTTATTATTATGTGACATTAAACACCAAACTCCGCCAACCCTTGTAGGGGTAGATTTTGTATTAAAAGTGGTAAGACTACACAAACAGAATTTTCACCATGCATTCATGTGTGTATGTGTGGGTGTGTGTGTATGCATGTGTGGGTGTGTGTGTATGCACGTATGGTGTGTGTGTGTGTGTTTTCTGACCACATAACTTGACCAATATCTGTGGAAGGTTTGAACTTATGCATGGCAGAGGCCTATTGATTTTTGGGTCAAAAGGTCAATGGTGAAGGTCATTGTGATTCAAATAAAAAGTGGGATTGTGGAGTAACTTTTGTTCTAGAGTATGTTCCTTGATATGACATTGTGGATAGCTTGCACTTAGGGTAATAGCCTATTGATTTGATGGTCTGCAAGTCCCAAGTCATGGTTAGGGAATGTCTAATAAGAAAGTAATGGTTTCTGTACAGCATGTTTAGTTCAGAACCACATACCTTGACCAAGGTCCGGTTTAGTGAGACTCATTGGTCAATAGTCTCCAGAGCTAATCATGCCCTACTACAGTTTACATAGAGGCCAGTTAAACACAGGTGGGTATATAATGTACCTCTCTTTGGACTCTTGTCTAAAAATTACTTGATTTTGTACAGACTCCAGATTTTTCTCAGCTGAGCAAGGAAGCAATATTCACTTTTACAGGTGTCATGCAGTTTAATGTATAGAATATTCAGATTGCAGATAGGGGCGCTTGTACAGACTTTCTCTGCAGACTAAACTGACTTAATTTGCTAAATTGAAAAATGTATTATGTCCCTAATGGTACTTGAATGTCCGGCAGTTGTAATGGAAGTAGTTTATACATAAAATAATGGGTATAAGTTGAATATGAAGTAAATATCTTCATGTTATTAATGGTGAATTAAATGTTTCTAGGTCATTAACCTAGAGTACATTAATTTAATCATTATCATCAAATTTTGACATAGTGAATTACCTAATATTCTATTCTGTTATATTTGAATAATTTGATACCTGATTTCAGTAAATAAGTACTTTGTTCATTGTCTTCAGAATAATTCCCAAAGAAGTTTTGATTTTGAACATCATAGATGATAAAGGATACACCTGTGAAACAATAAAGGAAGGATTTTATTGCTAGATAAGAATTTCAGAATATTTTTCTGTTGCACCCAGTGTCATATAAAAGAACTGAATTGATATTGTCATTTCTTGAAAATGTTTTTCATACCTGTCTTGTAAATACAGCAGCATATACCAATATTCAGATCTTTGTTGTTAATCTATTATCAGCTTTTATCAGTGTAAAAGAAATATTAAATTCCAGAAATTGGAGAGGGGTGTGTTTTGAAATAAATTCATGTAAAATATTTCAGTACTTTTGTGAAATGAATGTTATTGTCTCAAGCATTTGTCTTAAAACATTTAGCACAGTAGTCTGCAAAATGAGATGGTTAGCATAGTAGTCTTAAGATTGGAATAATTTTAGCACAGAAGTGAAGAGTTTTGGGACAATAAGTACAGTAGTCTACAGAATGGGACAGTTAGCATAGTAGTCTACAGCATAGGACAGTTAGCATAGTAGTCTACAGAATGGAACAATTAGCACAGTAGTTTACAGAATGGGACAGTTAGCATAATAGTCTACAGAATGGGACAGTTAGCACAGTAGTCTACAGCATGGGACAGTTAGCATAGTAGTCTACAGAATGGGACAATTTGCACAGTAGTCTACAAATTGGGACTTTTAGTACAAGAGTCAAGAGATTGGGAAAATAAGCTCAGTATTCTAAAGAAATGGGACTGTTAACACAGTAGTCTACAGAATGTGATGTATAACCATAGTCAACAGAAGGGGACATTTAGCACAGGAGTCAAGATATTGGGATATTAAGCACAGTAGTCTTCAGAATGGGACAGTTATCATAGTAGTCTACAGAATGAGACATTTATCACTGTAGTCTACAGAATTGAACATTTAACACTGTAGTCAAGAGATTGGGACAATAAGCACAGTAGTCTGCAAAATGGTACAATAAGCACAATAGTCTATAAGCACAGTAGTCTGCATAATTTGACAGCATAGTACTCTGTAGAACGGGACTGTTAACATAGGGGTCTATAGAATGGGCACTTAGTACTGTAGTCTACAGAATGGGACAATTATCACATCAGACTGCAGAATGAGGTAGTTAGCACAGCGTCTATGGTATGGAACAGTAAGTGCAGTCATTTATAGAATGGGACAGTTAGCATAGTAGTCTACATAATGGGACAATTAGCACTGTTGTCATGAAAATGAGGCAATTAATATAGTAGCCTACTGAATGGGGCCATTAGAATAGTAGTCTACAGAATGGGACAGTTAAAATATTAGTCTGCAGAATGGGACAGTTAGAATAGTCTACAGAATGGGATAGTTAAAATAGTAGTCTACAGAATGGGACAGTTAGAATAGTACAGGGGTCAAGCTAGATTTGAATTTTAGGGAGAAGTGACTTCTCTTTTTGGACAGAACAGGGAGAAGTGAGAACTCAACAGGGAAAAATGGACGTGA
>JAECUM010038728.1:0-35573 GCA_016617855.1 Megalonaias nervosa | reverse complement strand
ACATCTTGATATGCTGCATATGTACGAGTCGTTGTTGTGTCCGAAAGGTTTATTCTGTGGAAAGTATTGGAAGGAATGGTACAAGATACCAAAAATGGGTAAACAAACGAAATGAAAAACATTTTACCTACATGATGATCTACCACTGGGCAATATAGCCCAATGGTTCATGTGTATGTATGACCCAAAACCATCTTCTATATATGACACTCAAAGGTAAAATCTGCATGACACCCACTGGTGCCATATTCGGCGAAACGACTACTGCAGCCATTAGCGGGACTAATATAAATTGATTCCAGTATCCCTTGGAATCCCTTAGGTGGCGCTCTACAGGATTTTAAAGAAAAAGAATTCCCCCGGGTTTCCTCACTAGTTATACTGGCTATTTAAAAAGACCTTGTATATCTTAGGTATTGTTCAAAGAACCTTTAATTCCCTTTATTTTGGTGTATAATTGATGGGTGTAATATGGGTTATAGAGTATACAGCTTGCCCTTACTCCACATGTGCACCTTTCAAAAAAGTGCTAGCTCCACTTGGGCATTTTCACTTCCTGAACTTCAGAGGTAAATTGTAAAAATAGAGTCGAAAACTTTTTTACATTTTGTATATTTCGTAATTCGTTAATTGCACTTTCAGAAGCTGGTATTGTCTAGTCTGGCAAAATTCATTTTCCCTGTTTTAATAGCTGCTTAGGATAGTGTACTTTAGACAAATTCAGGCTGATTTTTGGAGCACAAGGGAGCAGTCATTTTAGTTAGCAGTGTGCTAAGATCATTTACAATTTCCAAAAGTACAATAGCCTAACAATTGTCAGCCACATTTCATGAAAGTAGCATAGAGGCATGCCAACATTCTCTCCACTGTGCATGTTTTAAATGCAAACAACTTCACCTTATATATGTCACTCTCTCAAAAGTACATAATAACTGGTGAGCGCCCCCTTAGGCAGTGGGTATGTATGTATGTATGTATGTATGTATGTATGTATGTATGTATGTATGCATGCATGCATGCATGCATGCATGCATGTTGTAGGGTTTAACGCACAAGATAGTCTATACATGGCGGCCAGTATAAATGGTGGAGGAAGAACCCGGAAAGAACCACTGACCCACGAGAAGCTACTGGCAAGCTTTCTCACATACCCATATTGGCCGAACCCGAGACTCGAACCGACGCAGAGTTGAGATGGTGATCCATAACGATGAGCGCTTTAGACCATTCGGCCACTCGGGGCACCTGTATGCATGGATGGATGGATGGATGGATGGATGTGTGTGTGTGTGTGTGTGTGTGTGTGTGGATAAATATTTTCATTGGGGACAAAGAAGACATAAACTAAGTTATAATAATAATATATTATTCAATATTATGGGGGCGCATGTGCGACACGGATTTTGTCCAACGTACACAAGTATCCAGTCCACAGATTAAATTTCTTATTAAAGTAGTACAATAGAAGATCGCTTCAGCGCTATGCTCATTACGAAGCCGTGTAAAGGGAACATTTGTCTGAATTTTATAATGAATTCGTTATTAACAATCTATGTATGGATCCTCTGAGCCATGGAGGCCAGCTGAAGCTCACACACGTCCCGTCACCTCCCCTCCCCCTCCAATAATGCCTGCCATGTTTTCATTAACGGAGTCAAATATCACAAATATCACACAGGACTGGAATATTCAAATCGTACGGATGCTTCAGTGTCTAATGGGGAAATTCCACCTGAGGGTCAGAAACTTTAATCCCCAGGCTGGAGTTTTCCTATCTAATACCGACAAATAACAAAGGATAGTTTTCGCACATTCCTGAAAGACAAATGAGGGTCGAAGTCAAAATAAGGCATGATAAATACTGACGTCACTTTTAAGCAGCACAGTACTCATTCATAATTTCGTGTTCTGAAGACGGAGCGTAAAATATTGTTGTTTTTTTCTTTTTCGCATCGATTTTTAAATGTTTAAACACATTTTAGACTTCAAGGAACAGTGGTAAAGACTGCTAAGGTAAAGGCAGGACACAGCGTGCAAATTATATACTGATGATCGATTGCACAATTATACAAATATGAAGAATGCAAAAAATAAAGTCCACTCTTATCTATACGATTAGTCGAACAAGCATAAAATAATCATACAGTCCACGATTCAGCTTTGCTCTAGTATTGATTTATCTTCATAAATAATACCGAGAATACGAATTTGATATACACAACAATTACAAAAGCTGATTTTTCGACTCCAAGATGAACATGCAGATAGGTCGATCAAAGTGAAATGTCCTGCTTGTATGACACTTTAACTTTAGTCATTGTCCGTGTAGTACGTAAATGTGTGGGTAAAAATAGTCGCGGAGTCAAGATAATGGTCACTTTTTAGACAGGGTAAGGTCTTTCCGACTTAAAAATCTCTATCGATACTTATCAAGAATGTGAGGATCTCTGGTCGAAATACAAGAATACCAGTGTGGTTTTGATTCACGGTTGTACAACAATGGAATAAGAAAGAAAAAATTCGGGCTTTTAGATGTTCTATTGAATTAGTGGGAGTTGTTAGCTTGGCCGTAGAGAGCGATCACGGGCCCTGGGATAAGAAACACCCGGGCCTCTCCTAGTTCTTGTTCAAACAAAATTTTTCTTTCATAAAATTAAAAAGTGTTGTTCGGCCCGGGCCCCCTCACGGACCCGGACCCCGGGGATATATCCCCGGTCGCCCCCACCCGTCTTGTCGACCCCAGTCATTAGTACCGGGGTAGTCGTGGGATGGTTTTGGTACCTTGATTCTTTATAGTAAACTGAGAAACACCGAATTATTTCCAAAGTACTGGGCAATTATTTAGTGATTGAAAGATAATGTTTTGAGGTTGGGAACTTTCTAGATCTGTCTGTGTTATGTATGTATGTATGTATGTATGTATGTATGTATGTATGTATATATGTATGTATGTATGTATGTATGTATGTATGTATATGTATATGTGTAATTATTCATTAGAATGACAAAGTGCTCAGACTTTCGGATTTAGTTGTTGTCTTTGAATTACTGTAAATTCATTTAAAGACATTTTGGATTATATCACTGTGACACAATCTGAGGATGTTACAACAATAGTTTGAAAATCTCCAGTCCTCTATTCATCTGCCCTGCGTTTTGCAATTGCGTCCATCCGTCATGCTTTCTTCTCTAACGTTATCATGCAGAAATACAAACTTAATAACATAATTTCCAAATTTCTGATATAATACATGGATCATGCATGCGCCAAATATTATTTTGAAGCTTTGAACAACTTTCCTCCTTAAACAGCAGTTTGTATCCCCTTTATTTCATTTGTTATTTGTGCCCCCCTTTATTTCATCTGTCATTGGTGCCAACTTGACAGCAAAGTTGCACTAGAAGCTTTGATGAGCGAATCCAAATGTAGACTGTTCATGTTTTCTTTTGGTGCAGGTTTAGTTATACATGAATAATTGCTGTAAGTTTCAGATTATATGCCAAACAGAGGGGATATATCCCTGGATGTAACAGAAGAAAACGTGTTAAAATGAAGTGAAGCTACATATACAGTCTGCTTTGCCTGTATGAAACATGTTAGAAGGATATAATTTGTCACTAACCTGGAATGCAACTACAAACTTAAACCCAAAGTTATTCTCTCTCTCTCTCTCTCTCTCTCTCTCTCTCTCTCTCTCTCTCTCTCTCTCTCTCTCTCTCTCTCTCTCTCAGACACACACACACACACACACACACATGATATTTACCCTCATTATGGTTAATTTTGAGACGGGTGTAAATATGAAGATGTTCATATTATACATGACTCGATGGATCACCATTTCCTTATATACTCTTATTTGTTCTGATTGTTTGAGTGTCTGCTCAGATAGGCATACAGAATATGAAATACTTTACAATTAATGCACGCATTACAAGGCTTCTAATCGACGCAAATAACTTACAATAGGAATTCAGGTCCTGGTGCGTAAACACGCACAAATAACTCAGTGAGACATTTTTTCATCAGATATCACAGTGTAAAGTGCATTCAAGAAAATCGTTGACTGACATATTGAAAAAAGTATGTATGCATAAGACGATTGTTAAACACGTTAAATTTGAAGAGTGTTTACAATACGAAATCTTGTTCTTTGATAAGAAGAAAACCAATTATTTGTGTGAAACATGTCAGAGAGATATATTTTGCCTTCCACCTGGATAATAACTAAGAACCCAAGTCACAAGTTATGGTACCTCTCTCTAGCGCTTGCGCACACCTATGTTTTACCTTCAGCATGATAAATTTGAGACTGGTGTAAATATAAAGATTTTGTTATAGCAGGTGACTCGAGAAATCACTTGGATTACGTGGTCATATGGTTGATTACAAGCTATGCACGTATAACAAGATTTATAATCGACGCATCTAATCTGGTAAATCGTCACAGGTCTTAGGGTGGAAACATACACTAGATAATTTTTCAACGAGTTAGAATAAAAAATGAAAATGAATTACAGGAAATCTTTGACTGAAATTGAGCTCATGAATATGCATTAGACGTTTACGTCAATGCGTATAATTTTAGCAGCTTTTTACAATCTGAAACCTTTTTCATATTTCTTTAAAATTAAACTCAGCCTCATGTATAATACTGTATAACGTTATGAAGGTAGAAGCCCCAGGATGTTTTTAGTCTTTTATGTTGTTTATGACGAGATACGTTATTTTGGCAAGCAGGATTCTGTCATCATGAGGGTAATTTCTTGAAAACGTTATCATAATTTAGTCTGTTTGAAAATATTCATATTAAACTGATACACGAACAGCCTACGAATAACTCTCTCTCTCTCTCTCTCTCTCTCTCTCTCTCTCTCTCTCTCTCTCTCTCTCTCTCTCTCTCTCTCTCTCTCAAGAATCATCTTTTCTATATTTCTATTTTCAGCCAGCGGTTACAAAAACGAAAGTCTGTCTACATTTAGATTAAACTAAGGACTATTAATCTAAGTCGACCCATTTATGTTAGTCTCAGAAAGTCTGTCTGCAATTTGATTAAACTAGGGACTGTTAAGCTAAGTCGACCCATTTATGTTAGTCTCAGATATAATTAATAAAAAAATCGGTAGAAATAAAGAACATATATATCTATCTTGCGAATTATAGAGCAAATAATAATTTTGTCTGTTGCATTGGATCTTTGAGAGATCGTCTATATCATGGAAAAATTCTAGAGGAAACAACGATGACAATACAAACTGCAGCAAGTATGAAAAACTGGCCAAGCGCTTTCTAGATCTACGGATTCTTTTTCCAGACGGATGATATAAAAACAAAGCTTTAACAAGTATATATTTACCTGCTGTTTGCGGTATTAAAACCAGCATGAAAGAAAATAATGCCAGATCTCCACAAAAGGCTTAAAACTGCATACCCCCAATTATTTTTAATTTGGCAAACCATGTATTTCAACATCGCAAAACATACTTTTGCATTTTAGCTTGCCAAAGTGGGACATATTTACGTTTTTGTATTTGCAATTGTTATTTGCATTTGTTTCTGTGAAAAAGGGGTCTGCACCGTTCTTTGTCATGTTTAGTCTGTCTGTCTGTCTGTCTGTCTGTCTCTCTCTCTCTCTC
Organism: Megalonaias nervosa; assembly: GCA_016617855.1. NCBI lineage: Eukaryota > Metazoa > Mollusca > Bivalvia > Unionida > Unionidae > Megalonaias > Megalonaias nervosa. The sequence goes on along the minus strand of JAECUM010038728.1, from coordinate 29,936 downwards.
TCTCTCTCTCTCTCTCTCTCTCTCTCTCTCTCTCTCTCTCTCTCTCTCTCTCTCTTCTATATATATATACCTTATATATATATATATATATATATATATATATATATATATATAAAAATGCTTTACTTACTTTATTTAATCATTCTTCAAATGTAACATTAACATCTGAAAACGCATACAAGATGATTTCCATTTTTGATCTCTGTCAAACACTTTTTACATAAAAGTTATATCATATCAGACAATACCGCCATAATGAAAAGCTCACTAACACTTAACTCTAGTTTAAGTTATATACATCATCCACTAATGAGTTTCCCTCTGGCACTCCGCTGGTTAAACTAAATGGTAGTAGCATTTTATAAAAAATAATACCTGTATATAAAGATCGACCATTGTGCAAGCTTTAAATGAGTTCATCAACTGGAAGTTGTCTTGCAAATGGATCAAAATTTAGTTTCTAAAAAAAAAGAAGCCGAGGTACTTCTAAACAATTTCAATGAAGAAGGACGAAGTTATTTGAGAACAAGTTGGCCTGATGCCACCAAGAGTTTTAGATAAAGTCACAAACAAGAGAGAGAGAGAGAGAGAGAGAGAGAGAGAGAGAGAGAGAGAGAGAGAGAGAGAGAGAGAGAGAGAGAGAGAGAGAGAGAGAGAGAGAGAAAAAAAAAAATTTGGAAGCCATTCTATGTATACTTGTTACTTCTAAAAAGTACTCTACTATGCAGCACTACACAGGCCTGTCCAGTTTAATATGGAAATAAGAAATTTAATTTATAGACACATTTCTGCCTTAAAATTCGTTTAACATATATTTCTTTTCAATCATAAAACTCAAATTATGTTATGAGCATGATTACTTCGATACATTTGATAAATTTACTTTCACTAATGACAAAAGACTTCAAATATGGTGTGCTAGAATAAATCAAATGTGTGGACAAGGTATAATGTACAGTATGAACAGAATATCATAATACAACGTACGCGGTACATAGCATACTCAATATCCGGCCATACTTGTTTAGTTGATGCTCAGCTCAGTACAATGATAAAATGATTTTTGCAAAAAGATGAAAACTAGAGGGTATGAAATCGGTGCAAGATAATAATAGGTTACTGCATTTGTATGGGAAACTATGAACGAGTTCTTCTGAAAAATACTGCACTCCGCAAGATCATGCAGTATTTTTCAGAAAAACTCGTTCATAGTTTTTTATTATACGCTCATTTTGTTTAACTATCTAACGCGTAATAATGAAAGACATACAATAAAAGTATTAATGCACACACATTTTTTTTCTCGAATCTAGTATTCTGACAGACTGGTAAAATGGTTCGTCTCTGACAGATATGCAATAGCCTCAATATTGGCCTCAATATACTTTCCTATGCTATATTTTTTAGACCCAAGAGAGCACTCGTCATGGCCTTAACGATTCTTTTTACGAAAAGATATGAATATTCTCCTAAATAGCTGTTTAAATGATCAGAACGGTATTTTCAATTATTGAGTCTATCACGTTCGTTTGCTTCTTTGAAAGTTTAGTTTCTGATTCAGTGAACTCGTCCACATCGCTAACTTTATCATCAATATTTTCAAACGGACGAAACAGTTGCTTTAGTTCATTCACAAAAAAAAATGTAATCAACCAAAACCTAAAGAGTCTACAACATGAGTGTACGTAGTATGTTTACAAAGTAGTTCCTAATACACTATACTATCTTTAGGCACAGGTGTCGTGCACGAGCGGGCAATATGAAGGTATTCAGTATCGTAAAATATTGCACGATTCTGACAATGTAAAGTTAACGGAGACAAAATGAGTATATAATAATTGATAATATGTAAAACATAAACCCGATGTTTCATATATTTATATAATCTAAATTTTGTGTAAAATGTCGCACAAACTGTACACATAAGTAACAAAGCAAATGAATCCCAGACATCATCGATAGGACCAGACAGTCTGGAAATCATTCATGGAGCGATAAAGTAGAATATACTCGTATACTAGAAAGAATGTTACTCTCACCGATAATTTTAGAGAAATTTGCCAAAATAGAACGCAAAATAATCCACTGCAGTTTGTAAAACAAATAATTTTTCTATACTGAGATGGGGTTTAATCCAATCATTACTGTCGTCCTTTTGCATTAAGTTTTTTTTAATACTATTTTTTGTCTCTATAGTGCCCGGGGGCGGGGGTGGGATGGGGTGGGGGTGTCTGTAATGTATTTTCCATTGTCTCTATAGTGCCCCCCTTTCACTATTGATGGGGTTTAATCCAATCATTACTTTCATCCTTTTGCATTAAGTATTTTTTTGTATTGTGCATGTTTGAAGTGCGTCAGCACGATTTCCATCGAAGTCATAAGCAGTCAGAGACGTTTAGCTAGTTTTCTATGGTAATTCCGATCGTTGGTTGTGACCGTATCACTTTAAATATGCCACTAATACATAATGTACATGAGCTGTTGGTGATATAAAAATATCTCACTATTTCATACAGCGAACAAAATATATTACTTATACCATGTAGCCAGCTCGTGCTGATGGCCCTCTAAACTCTAATACATACGCGCATGAGTGCATATCAGTTTTATACCAAATTGGTGCTGTTACTTTGGCCGACTCATATTATTTAGTGATTTGTATGGGTGTACGAGTATACACAGATTTTCAACTAAATCAATTATATGTTTGTTTCATCATATATGATTAGACCTCAATATGAGCTAAGTAAAACATACTTTCCTTGCATGTTCAAGCATTCCTTTTAAAGTTGATACGAGCTCGCCAACATAAAGTTAAAAGTGTCCTCCTTTCAATAGAAAGTTGTTATTTAATTTAATATATTTGCATAATGAACATCTATCTTTAGCATAAAACAGAATCACGGATCGTAAAAAAGAAGAAACAATGAACTTGAAAAGGCAAATACTTGTTATTATAGTATATATGGTAAGCAAAGATAAGAACAGAATTGTGAACAATGGTACAACTCGAATTTTATTCATAATGTTATTTTCAGAATATCCTTTTGCGCTTTATCTTTGATAGCTGGTGGACCCGTTCTGACCAACACAGATCAAGAAGAGAGAAAATACCTTAATACCTTAATAACCCGTATTGATGAAAATTGAGATTATATCTTATTGGTATGAATAGGTAATGCATTTATTATTATTATTATTCGTCATCTTAAAGAATCATTAACCCGTTCCCGTATACCACTTTACGTCATTTAACTGTCGTTTATTTGAAAATCCAACACTCCGCCTGCCAATGGTGATCCTGGCAAGGTTCGATCAGTCACTTAATGGCGCCTGTTAAGCTGAGCTAATAGATACATATACAGTTTTGCACTTTGTAACATGTATAAATTCAATATTTACAATCTTACCTCACTAGTTAGAACCCTCACGGAATATTCGTACCAAACTTCTCATCGGCAACTTTTTAGGTTATCAGCGGGAAAGCTATTTACTTTTACCGTTCGTGCAGATATACGGTGAATTCAATAGAGTATCTAATATCGTGTCAGGTTTTGTACTCACAGTCCCAGAAATGGGCAAGCAGATGTCAAACTGATTGTCTACCCCATTAGGTATCTACATACGGACTACTATCGTCGTTATTTTGGCCCCATACTCGGTATAGGAGACTGTTGTGCAAACTGTCAGTGTATGTATATTGATCCGTTTGCGCTGATTCGTAATCAAACCAGCAGTGACAATACATTGCGTGTAAGCACAATTGCTTGTACATGCGGTAACAGGTAATGATCTTGTTAATTCTTTGTTAACAATACTATACGGAAGCCCATTAGTGCCAAAATCGTGTCTGTAAAAATATATTGCAAATAAACGCAATACTTATTGCGAATATTTGCAATACTATTGCGAATAAACGCAATACTAAGTACGAATAAACGCAATACTATTGCGAATAAATGCAATACTTTTTGTTTAGGCAATCCTTTTCTTACATTCAACCTGAAGAAGTTTTTGAATTTCTGTTGTTGTCAAATCCTCTCTGTATGTAGGTGAGTATGGACTTATTATTTTACAGTCGTAAGTGAAAATGCCAAGATTATTGGTCTATTTCTTAATGTATTAAAATGAATTTAAGTTTCGCCTAACTATTTATTGTTGAAATTGAATGAATTAGTGGCAGGCCCACTGCCCAGGCCAGTGAAACTCCGCAACTGCGGGAGGGTGGTAAAACAATAGTTGGGCATAACTGCATACAGCACCTCGGCCCACATTAATTTTTAGCGTTCTCTTGGTACAGTGTACTATTGACATACACATACCCGGTACTGCTACCAAATGTGACTAGTGCACATCTACTCCAACTTAACTTGACTTCCGGTTCTATTTAATTTCAGCAAGCGATCGAAGATGGGGCCAGAGCTAAGTGAATTTCTAAGAGGCATAGGATGCCATGATGCAATTGAAAAAATGAAACAGGAAAAGGTATTTCAGTGCAATCTGCAACAAAAGAATTCAGTGATAAGTGCACATTATTCTTATAACCCAATATAAGCCTAGATCCATCAAAATGTTTCTGCTTTCAATTGCATAAACGTTTTCTCAGCAAAATCTCGTTATAAACTATAGTTCTATAATTCCAGCCAATATGAACATTAGAAAATGTGGAATATTTGTACTAATTTGTTGGTTATTTGGTTACTAGAATCGGTTAGAACCACCATGCAAAAAACACACAAATATGAAGCATGAAATTACATATGGAAAACCAAAGCACAATTTAGAGCCGGCAAGTATAATTTACAGCAGTTTTGCCAGGCTAACCAAAAGATGTCGTCTGCTTTATTCAACATGCGCTTATGCATCGTCAAAAGTATGCATTTAATAAGATATACTCAAGCAGATCATGTCATTGTATTGATCTCTAGTATCATACAAATGCTAAGTGTTTTTTTTTCTTTGGTTAAAATTACAATGCATGGTGGCTAAACAAGCCATCTATGATCTTTATATACAAGCTTAGAGCAAAACGTTACAAATATAAATTTTTTAATGCGCATCATAGCAGAGTAGAGAAGTGGAACTTAAAGGATAATAGTAGAATTTAAAATGGTATAATTCCTGTTTGTAAAATTTTGTATAGATATTCCAGTGAAATATGTTTGTTTTGTTTCCATTTTGTTTACTGATATAGATACATTTTTAGATAATGTATATAGTATGCAATGGTTGCTCTTTAACCAGGATTGAACTTGGCTCAGGTTTCAGCATCTCATAATGAAATGCTCAACCTCAAACACATCCACAAGGTACTTTCCCTTTATTACAGGTGAATTTAGCGGCATATCTTGGGATTATAACCAGGTACCTCTCCCCTGTAATGCTGACTTAATTTACAATAAAAATATCCAAAGTTGTGTTATTATTTTCATTAGCACATCAGATATGATATCTTGGATATCCATTATTCTTCTGGCACTGTATTAATTGCATAATCCTCTATTCCAGTCTAATGAGACATTAAGTGTGGAGGAATTCTGAACCCTTATTGACACAACCACAAAATTATTCTTGAAAATATTTCGTATTTTAAGGATTTTACCCTGCTTTAACATTATTATTTGTTTCATATACCCAAGTTTAAAGACTTTTACGTCTCTCACTTGTGTCTCTTACTAGTATCTTTTATGAACATATGTTTGCATTTATTCAGAAAGGTTTACCATTGGTAATAATTTTGCCCAGTGCTGTGTAACTAGGCTTGTGCTGATGTATCATTAAACTGTTATGAATATGTAATTTAATTACTTGTGTGTTAGTTTTTATAAAAAAAATATTTTATTTTTGTTTCATTACATTTTATTGTAATGATTATTTTCACGGGATTTAATATTTTTTTAAAAAAAAAAAATTCAGTCTTCTGTTGACTTGATTAGAACGCAAAAGTATGACTTAAGCATTATTTTTAGCTCACCTGAGATTAATAGATTTTGTAAACATTGAATGAAAACGATTGGGTATTACCAAGGTCATGTTCTGCCCACGTGTTAGCTAAGTTGTAAACAGCCTTTCTTTTTTATTTATTTCCAGCGTGAGAATCTGATTTTTAGATAGGGCTATTTTGGCCTACGTGCTAAATGGCATTTTTTTTTTATTGCGCTGTTCGATGTTAAGAGACCACGTGACCCATCACGCGGGACTGAAATGACGTTTTAGTTGGGTTTAATACTCGTATCTCAGTAAACATTACTCAGTGGTAAATATATACCTTCAGGTAGAAAGGTATTCCTGTTGTTGCCATTTGAGTTGAGTTTTTTATTTAAAATAATTTATTCACTCTAGAAAATGCTCTTCTTTATAAAATTCTGGGACAAAGACAATCAGTGGAAATTTATTCTGGAATTCTAAACGGGGACATTATAAATTGTGATTCAACGAGGAACTGTTGCCATCAGTACAACGACCTCATCTGACGTTATCGTCTTCCATATTGGAACTTTATCGAGATTCGAACCTGGATTCAATTAGAACTGTTTAGTGATAGGACTTATATTTTTCAATTCTAGGATTAATTTTTAGATTATATTCACAAACCGTAAGTCCTATTTCATATTTTTACCTTGTTTTCTAGGGAAATAAATTACTTTGTTAAAATTTAAAAAGCTTGTTGGCTTCACTCTTTTCTTTTGTTACTTTTGTACGAGCCTACACGTAACAAAACCTTATCAATGTAAATATATATGTATACATGTAGAATCTTTAAAAGATTTACATTGAATTATTACTCATGTTCAAATAAGCATCATACAACATTGCCATTACATGAAAGAAAAGGCTCAAACATTCAATTTTATCATGCTGTTTAGGCCAGACAGTGAGCATCTGTCTGTCTGTGTTTTTTTATACTTAAAATGTACATGTACCATGAAGCCTCATATTAGCTAGAGCCTGGAAGCTGCCCGTTGTGATTGTAAGAATAATGTTGACTAGGTTTTATATCATTATTCACAATGATTGACTTTGTTAACTTAAACATCGGGGTATGAAACCAACATTCAGCCATTTGGCAGCAGGGTCATGGGGGGGGGGGGACATATTGCCATGTTCATAGTAGTTTATTGTTGATTAAAGAAAATGAGGCAGCTGAGTCATCTACACAATACACACAAGTTCTCTTCTTATCAAACTCAGGCTATTCTATGAGACTGTACTTTAATGTTGATCTTTGTTAACATTAGGTGGTTTTCAAAATCAAAGAAGAAAGAGCAATCATCTTTATATTAGAGGAAAGATATATAGAAAAGATTACAGTTTATTTAATGATAGGTGATTGTGACCAAGCCTAAATTTGGCCTATTTGAATACATCTTTTGAACAGGAATAATAGTACCTGTCTGTCAGCCTACCCCCACCCCCTTCTCTCTCTGTCTCTAACTATATATATATATATATATATATATATATATATATATATATATATATATATATATATATATATATATATATATATATATATATATATATATATATATATATATATATATATATATATATATATATATATATATATATATATATGATCATTGTTTTGTCAGCTCTGTCTCACCTTACGTTAAGTCTTGAAGACACTAAACTAAATGTGCCTGTGGGTTCTTCTAATCATGTGCATATCAGTTGCCTACATTCAGATCTGTTATCTACTTTGACTTGGAAATTGGAATAATGTTACTAATGTGGCTATAAAAATCTATAAAAATGACAAGTCATTTTGCAGCAGGTTCAGTTACAGCATTGATTACTTTTGTCAGGGCCACAGTGGAATCTGGGCAAGGTTTCTGTGTTCACCAAGCCATAAGGTGTCCACCCGTTATTTGTCCATCAATAATTGCTAATTACCATAAATGAAACCATATTTCTTATATAATTTCGAATATGGGCATGTATAATCAAGATCTCAGATGAGTTTTATGATGAGTGAGATTCATGCGTGTTAATGGACTGTCCTTGTATTTGATTGACTGTGCATTATGTCACTGAAGAGACTATTTATAACAGTACTGATCACGCTTGGCGAATAGGTTAATATTATCAAGATGTTGGACGAGTTTTATTATGAATGAGACCTATGCATATTAATGAGAATTTTACATCCGACTGGCTGAAATTATAATCACCCCAAAGAGTGTATTGTTTAATGGCTTTCGATAATACTTGGAAAATATTGGCAGTCTTATGCAGTCAACATCTTGGGTGAGTAGAGTTATAAGCGAGATGTAGGCGTGTCATCTGATTGGATGAGTTTGTCAACAACCAGGTGTCTCAATTTCTAATCAGATTTGATAAAACTTGATAGGTCTTATATCATCAAAATATTGGATGACTTTGATTATGAGCAAGATCTATACATGTTAATTAGATGCTCTTGTTACCTGATTGGTTCAATGTCTTACCAGTCTGAAAATATTTTGCTCAGACTTGGTAAATCAGCCTAATCATGTGAAGTTACATTGCATCTAATTAGCAAATTAATCTAATTAGTCTGAAGCCTGTCTGGAAACTTGAACTCATTTGATTTTGTTAAAAGTAGGTAAATATACTTGTCTAAGTTAAAACTTGTATTAACTTGATTATGAGTGACATCTTAGCATATTATGCCTTTTTTATGGGAAAGAACTTGAATCTGAAGGTAAATTAGCATGATGTAAAGGTTGACAACTAGATTACATAATGTTTTTTAAAACAATACAACATATACATGCTTAATGAAATGATAATCAGTTATATAGGCCAGGTGTGCAGTGTTAGACCTAACTGGACCTCATTTTTCTCATGTCCCTGCCTTGAAATGCAGGAACAGGGTCATAGAGTGTTGGGCTTGTCCTTATTTTATTTACATACAAGGATGTTCTTAATGTCCTTAATGCCCTTGTATGTCTCAAAATGCTTCTGTGTGCAACTTATCCTGCATTTTTCCATACTCTGGAAACTTGGAAGATATTGACACGAGGTCAACACACAAATATCATTCTGTCTTTAACTGTAATAAGATAACCGAGTTGGATTTCGGACTTATAAACAGAACACTTTGATGGTGGTACAAATACAATGTTTATTGATGTATGACTTGAATGAGAAAAAAATTATGATTAATACGTGCGTGTATAGATCCATATATTGGACAGATTAACACAATCCACACGAACCTAATAATGCAACAAATTTAAATACAAATAAATGACCTTACACAGTACAAGGGCAAAGGTGAACGATTCACAGTAAATTTCACATGATGAAAAGAATGTGTTTTACTCAACAATAAAAATGATGTATTCACTCAAATAGTGAAAACTGAGGTATTTTACTCAAATAGTAAAATAATGAATTGATAGGACAGATATCATACAAAAATATCTTTACACTCCCAAAACACCGGGTTTAACAAATCCCAAAATTAGCCCATGGCTGAAAGATTACATGCATGGAGTAACACAAAATACTCCGTCAATATCACACTTGGCTACCATTCATTGAGAGTGATACTAGTCAACGCAAAAGCTAGTTTTACTTCAAATCCTTGCATGCAGCTCCTATGACAATGGTCACAACAGATAACACTCATTCCGGATCGAACGACGCCCGGCCAAGAAAGGTTCGAGCTGGTCACCTACCGCTCCGGGGACCAGTGAAAAGTCAGCTAGGATACAGAAGAAAACTGAATCTAGCCGAGTGGAATGTACGGACATTGCTGGACCGTGCTGGTACTGATAGACCTGAACGCCAGACTGCACTAGTAGCTAAGGAACTAAGCAGATATAACATTGACATTGCAGCTTTGAGTGAGACTCGTCTACCTGGATATGACAGCATGGTAGACTGTGGCTATACATTCTTCTGGAGTGGAAAGGATGAAGGCGATCGCAGAGAAAGCGGAGTCGGTTTTGCGCTGAGGAACTCCATTGCTGGCATTCTTGACCAGGACCCTGCACCGATTAGTGATAGGATAATAACGATGAGACTGCCACTGGAGAGGGGAGTATACGCCACAGTCATTAGTGTTTATGCACCGACAATGACCAACCCCGAGGAAAACAAGGAGGAGTTTTACAGCTGTCTCAGAACTGTTCTTTCCAAGGTTCCAGCCAAAGACAAACTGATTCTAACTGGAGACTTCAATGCAAGAGTTGGAAAAGATCATGATAAATGGCCTGGGGTGCTAGGTGTGCAAGGTATTGGCAAATGCAACTCAAATGGTGAACTCCTACTGGCTCTATGCTCGGAAAATGGCCTTGTCATCACCAATACAGTTTTCAAGCACAAGGAACACCACAAGACCACCTGGATGCACCCACGATCAAAACACTGCCATCTCCTGGATTATGTGATCACAAGACAGAAAGACCTGAAAGATGTGCTTAACATCAGAGTGATGAGAGGTGCTGATTGTTGAACCGACCATCAGATGCTAAGATCCACAATCAAATTCTCAGTCAGCAAACGGCAAAATAGAACTGCCACTAAACCACCGACAAAGATGAATACAGCAAGACTGAAGGATGTCTCCATCAAAGAGAAGCTCGAGAACGAGATCGAGAGAGCTCTGACCAACAGATTACAGCCGATGGGTGATGAGATTGAGAAGAACTGGCAAAACCTAAAAACTGTTGTGCGTGATGCAGCGGAACTTGTTCTTGAGAAGCCAAATCGGAAACATCAAGACTGGTTTGACGAAGGGGACATTGAGTTTGAGAGACTGCTGACAGGTGGAAACCAGGCACGGGAAAAACTGTTGCAGATGAATACACGATCCAATAAAGCGAAGTATGTAGAATGCAAACGGCAACTCCAACGGTACACCAGGAAGTTGAAATCAGACTGGTGGGAGGCAAAAGCAGAAGAATTACAACAAGCAGCTGACGTGAACGATATGAAGAGACTCTATACAGGCTTACGGGAAGTGTATGGACCCAGAAAGAGAGGTACCACTCAACTCATCTCCAGTGATGGACAAACCATCTTGGAGGAGAAGAGCGATATCTTGAACAGATTTGCAGAGCACTTTGACCAACTGCTTAACATCCCAGGCAGTATTGACCCTCGAGCCCTTCAGGCCATCAGGCAACGACCGGAGATAGAATCACTCTCAGTACCCCCAGATATGCGGGAACTGACTAAAGCTATTGATAACACTCAGGAAGGGAGAGCACCTGGTCGTTGTGGAATACCGGCAGAAATCTGGAAATATGGTGGTCTGGAATTGACGAGAAATCTTCATAATCTTATCCTGCAAATCTGGACTGAAGAAAAGGTACCCCAGGACTGGAAAGATGCTAGTATTGTGCCAATATTCAAGAAGGGAAGCCGTAAGGAATGTGGAAGCTACAGAGGTATATCCCTCCTAACAATCGCTGGTAAGATTCTTTCTCGTGTGCTGTTGAACAGGATTGATAAATATATTTCTCCGAATGCCCTGCCAGAGAGCCAGTGTGGCTTCCGTAGTGGCAGGGGAACGATGGACATGATCTTTTGTCTGCGCCATATACAAGAGAAGTGCTTGGAACAGAACATTCCATTGTATGTAGTCTTTATAGATTTCACCAAAGCCTTCGACACAGTGTCTCGGAATGGCTTATGGCAAGTGCTCAGGAAGTTCGGCACAACAGAAAAAGTCATCAATGTCATCAAAGCCCTCCACACTGGTATGCAAGCATATGTTGCCCACGGCAGCGTGCAGTCCAAAGAATTTCCAGTAAGAAATGGTGTTAAACAGGGATGTGTACTGGCGCCGATCCTCTTCTCGCTCTACTTAGCAGCAATGCTTGAGGTGGCTTTTGAGGGTACAAATGAAGGTGTATACATTCAGACACGCCACAATGGCGATCTGTTCAATGTGTCACATTTCAAGGCAAAGACAAGGCCAGGCAATTGTAGCACACAACGCACAGGATATGCAGACATTAGTGGACAAGTTTTCCAAGACTGCAAAACAATTCAGCCTGAAAATAAACATCAGTAAGACAGAACGCATGTACCAACCGGTAAAACTCTTCAGCACACCTCCTCCACCAACCCCCATAACCATCGATGGTGAGGACCTAGTCCAGTGCAAAAACTTTGTCTACCTTGGTAGTACTATCTCAGACAATGCTAGCCTTGAGAGTGAGATAACATACAGGTTGGGGAAAGCCAGCACTGCTTTCGGCAAGCTACAGCATAGGCTCTGGAACAATACTCATGTGTCAGCTCGTGTGAAAGGGAAAGTATATCGTGCCATAGTGATGTCATCTCTCCTGTATGGTGCAGAAACCTGGACGATCTATCGTACACAGGCAAAGAGACTTCATGCTTATATGATGCGCCACCTCCGCCAAATTATACGAATTAAATGGGAGGACAAGGTCACAAACATTGAAGTAATGAAGCGAACAGGACTCCTGTCTATGACCGACATTCTTATTGAGAAAACCCTAAGATGGCTTGGTCACGTCCATAGGATGGATGAGGGGAGACTCCCGAGGCAACTTATGTACTCGCAACTGAAGAAAGGAAACAGAAATCAAGGAAGACCACGGCTAAGATTCAAGGATGTAGGTAAGAGAAACATGAAAGCTTGACAGATTGACACCAGGAGATGGAATACTCTGGCTCAAGATCGAGAGGAATGGAGGAGAAGCATCTCAGCGAGACCTAAGCCATAGGACAGTCATCGTCGACCCACCGACGGACTGCAATGATGATGATGACCATTCACACTGGTCAATCAAGCAAGCATCATTATAGGTAGTCACCGACCACCATTCAATTTCTTGGTCAATCAAGCAATCAGCGCCCACCAATTCGGTCAGCAACGCCCGATCACCTGCATCTCGACCAGCAACACTTCACTCAGCTCTACGGTTGCTATGGTTAACTTCTATGGTTAGCTCTATAGCTGGCACCACGTCGACTACGATCACCATGGATAACTCTGGTCAGCTGAAAATACATCTAACACCGTGTACTATTCATGACACGGGCATATAGGATGAAACGTAATGATGTTATATACGGTAAATTATACAAATTACATTATCGATACAATATTACAAAACAATAAACAGGTTTAAAAGTGAACCCGTGTCCGATAAAATTGGGATCCTATGGTACTAAACGTTTCTTAATAAAATGCACCTTTATATTGCTAATATAAATCTCTTGCTAAGTCACAAACATAAATAGAAAATATTTGCATTATACCACGCAAGTCAAAGCTGCATAAAAAATGTACAAAAATAAAGGTGGTAGTACAATAGCTGTAACTTACAACATACACAGAGGATCTCAAATGGGTAACGATTTAATATTGAATTTATGAAACGAGTTGAATAATATCCAGCTTTTGCGAGCTTGGCGAGCAAAAGCTGGATATTATTTAAAGAGTTTCATAAGTTTAATATTAAATCGTTGCCCATTTGAGATTCTTTTTATCACAGTTTTATTTCAGGGGAAATTATTTTCATAGAAAGAAGAACGAATAATTTCGTTCATTCTGGCAGACGCTGTACCTTTCATTTGTTGTGCGTAAAAAATAGTCCCAAACAAAGCTGAAATAATAAAAGTATATTATACAATTTTGATAACTATAAATCAAAGAATAATCGTTGATCCAAATAAACAGAACATTTTACATAAGGTACAACATTTGTTAACACAAAATGTCCAATGCGTGCGATGTCACATTGTTTGATACGGTGCACAGTACCGGTTGGGTTGGTCTACACAACACAGTGACAGTGTTTACGTTGAAATTTTCAACATCACATCTAAACGTTACATTGTTGCGATATTTTTGTGAGAAGAAGATTACTGGATGCAGAAATACACACATATACGGCAATGCATTTGTGACCGGATATTTGCAGTATTTGATTTGGAACATTGGATTGTACAGTAGACGTAAACAAATCTCTTTTTGAGTCGGACTTGCATTACATATTTAGCGCGTAAATATGATGTGTTTGGATAAAGTTCTGTCAGTTGGAGAGACCAGATTATGTCTACATTCTTATGTGACCAAGCTTGTATATATAGAGTCGATTCCATACTACAGATATACCGCCCATCCATCCCCACCCCCACCCTCGTTATCATCTAAGCAATAGTTTTACTTGTTGTTATTGTTCTTGTCTTGGGGGTTTTGCCATTTTTCACGTTATGATATGTTATACATAACACAACAAACCTATGTGGCGGTAAATTGGCAATATTGAGACTGGACGAGACCATTTTTTCCCAATTCCCTTTCGCGAGTAGAATCAAAAAATGGCGGCCAAAAATGTTCATTCAAAACAAACAATTCCAGAAGTCGGGGTTGAAAAAGTTTTCCCACGATCGCAGCCAATCAGTAAAGAGAATACTGCACAATACTTTCATGGGCTTATTTGGATCAATCAGAATCACATAAAGTTATATGTTCATACGTATAATATCAAAAATATGAAACGGCACACACTGTAGGCAAATTGTACCGACTATGTGATAAATAAGAAATAATGTACATAAGAAATTAATAAACTACATACCTCTACAGCTGAAGATGTGCAAGTCCCTAAGTTTTATTGGTGTGGTTACTCTCAGATTGACATTATTTGAGTAATCCCCTTGTGACAAAAGTTAAAGTATTTTATGTGTTATGTTTTTTCCCATATGTGTGTGTTTCTTGTATTAATTTTATTAAATTTCGTTTTTATTAAATTTTGAGTAAGGATTTGTACACCATTCAAATCTTTTATTTCTTCTAATATATCAAATTTCTGGAATTATTTAATTCATAATCATAGTTTCCTATAAGCCTAAAGTATAATAAATAAAAGCTAAATTAAATTAATTCATATTTAATTTCTACTAAGTATATTTTTATAGTTTTAATAAATTAGATATCTATTATACTGTTTCTGCTTTGCGCATATGTTGTTTGAGATCTTAATTAGGCACGAGCAGCATTCACACTACGCTTTCGCGATCACGTGAACACTAGATCAGGTGCCACGAGTTTCTTGTCTAATACATGAATGACAATTTTGATCGTAAATATAATATTAAGTGGCTATTGTTAGGTTACTAATAATTTAACAATTTAATAATTTATTAAATTAATACATGAATAATTGTTTAGTTTAGTCAATTTAATCGTAATCAGTAAATTTTGAAAAATTAGCTATAATATTTATTGGTAAAGTTATATTAATAATATTAAACTGTTTAATAAGTGTTCTTCGCATTTGTTTAAGTTGTTTAAACGTTTCTGAATCATAAGTCCGTTTTCCATTGCGTTAAGTCATCTTTTAATCCATACAGTATGGCGAGTGTCCTTTTTCCCTGGTCACAGAAAGGTGCCTCAATATCACAATTGTGTCGATCTATCCTTTCTCCCTGCTCAACAGGAAGGAGTCTCATCATCGCATATTGTATTCCATTTCTTTTGTATTTCATTAATTTCCCTAAGTAGACTGCTTACTGACAAGACGTTCCGTAATGTGAAGATATCACCTTACCGTGCGGCATTTATACACAGACGACGTAGCCGTGCTAGATGTAAATCGGTTTTTCCCATCGAGAGCACTTCGCACGTGCGGCAGGGATGAACCGAACTCACTATTTCGAAATATTGTACAATATACTAAAATCCCCCTCGGGTATCGCTGTACACAAAAAACGAAACCTGATTACATGCATTTAATAAATAGAGGGATTTATACAGTTCCGTGACATTAACACTCACATGCATTGTCTGGGATCATGCCCATGTTTGGTGCTGACTGTAGATACTATATACAGCAGACTCCATTGATAGTGGAATTATGTGTAATGAAATATTAGATATTATGAACAGTATCACAAGGTTCCATTCAGTTTTGTATATCATTTCTTCTCTGCTAAAATGAAATTAAGATTCAGTGATTTTTGTGTTCACTTGGGCTTCTTCAAATGAGTACCATTTAAGGAAGACCAAGTGATCACAGAAATCATTGAGTTTGTTTATTCATTTGTTTCTGACTTCCCTTTATAATTCAGGTGAAAATGCAGATAGAACCTATTAGATCATTAATCATTAATGGCAATTGTAGTTAAAATAATTAATCAAACAATTAATTGTTAGTAAAATTTAGAACACATATAGTGATAATTAAATTGATACTCAACCCCCCCCCCTCGTCTCCACAGTATACAATGGGTTTTTTTTTTTTTTTATTAACCAACGATGTCTCATTGCCATCCAGAAAATAAAATATAAATTTGGCTCATTTGGTTTCCTCTTTTATGAAATGAGAATTGCTTTTCACAACTAAAGATTTCTTGCAAAGATTAATACATTTTTGTGCAGGTAATCAGAAACTTATAGAAGGTCACAAAACAACTTGATAGATTCACTTCTTTTCCTTCCAGCGATTAATATAACATGAATTATGCTCAATATGAAGATTATATGTATTTTGGTGCAATTTATAGCCAGTTTACTGAATATTTTTACAAAAGTGATCAAGCGTCATTTTTACCACAAAGTAGCAGATTAAACATATAATTTCTTTTCACATTTGTGCTAATCTCATGTTTATTGATTGGAATAATTCATTAATAACAGATGACAATAAAACTATTGTCTTTTGGTACCAGTGATGTCACACAGTTTGGTGTGCTGGGATTAAATGCAAACTCCCAATTTAATATCAATATTATACCATACCTGTTGCATTTGCACAGCCAGTACTTATCCGGGGTGGAAAATACCCAGACCGAATGACGAAAATTCCATCCTCCCATTAGGATGGACCGGAAGCTGTCAGAACACAGAATCACCCCTGTAGAAGAACCCCACATATTTTGGGCATTTGTGCAGGTGCTCATCATTATTTTATCGGTCGCCATGTTGTAATGTTCAACATTGCTTATGTAAAGAAGATTTGCCGCCGCTTTGTGGCTCATTGTGTGAATTATTGTCTTGCATGTTACCTTGTTCAATTGCTATCTGTTTATTTACACTCTCTGGAGAGTTATTTTACATACACAAATGATCAGTACATGCAGTGTACATCATCGTATTTTAATTTGTACCTTTTGTCCCCTCTCAGTGCGTTACTACTCTTACATTGGTTGCTTTTTATTTTTTTTAAAAAAAAATACAGTTCTAAGCAGCAATGGGTTAGTATTTAATATCCCTATCCCTGCATTTTTCAGTCAGTGGACTCATCTGCCAATCATTAATTCGCCTTACCTGTATCGTGAATGTTGACAATTTATATATAATAAGCAGGTTGCACACCACTTTTTCACTTCATCAGTCGTGCTAGGTTATAGAACAGAGATTAATATTTTTCTTTTTAGTTATCAGATGGTTCTTTTTTTTTTTGCAAATAGGAAGTTTCTTGCTGTATTTAAGTTTGGTTGACTTGAAAGTAACAAAGATGTATGCAAATGTTCTCTCCATTGTGAATGTTGCAAATGCAAACAACTTTAAGTTACACCTGTCACTCTTTCAGAAGTAAATAATATACATAGAGCGCCCCCTCTGAGGTTTCCAGATTTTCCTTCTCTGAGTCCCTCGGGTCTCAGAGGAGGATTACCAAAGTCTCCCCAGAGACGTTTACAAGTAGTGGGACCCCTTCCAAGGGAGGTTATAATTGGGTGTTGAGTGTGTCGCATTGTCCCAAGAGCGAGGAGCTGCACTGTCCCCATTCTGTGAGGGCAGAGACCAAGTTCTGAGTTTCTCCTTGGCGAGAGAAAGGAGCAGCATCCTCTCTTTAACACTAGGACAGAAAACGAGTTGTGCATTCCCCTCTTGCACAATCTCGCAACCGAAATGGCAGTGAGCGAGCAGCATCCAACAGCAAGAGAAAGCAGTACAGTTTACTGACTCACAGCTCAGTAAGGGGTGTCAATTGCGCAGCTCATACCTAAGAGGGGAGCAACACCTGTTCAGTACCAGGAATCCATTGTCAGCGATGAGATCAAGGCCCCTAACAAGGGGATCTCTCAAATCCAAGTCTGTTAGAACTGGGAATGGATCTTCCTACAGATCGGAGTTGCCGGCTGAGTCCGTGCTCGGTTACTGGGCAACAGGCACATGTCACTGGACAACGGATACTGGGTACCAAGCATGTGTCTTTGGAGATCCAATGGTACAGAGATTATAATTGGGCCAAGTGCACATACAGTCTTCAGACTATTATTTCATCCCATGTTGACTGCAAATCGGCTTACAGATGCCATATTAGGGCAAGGGATAGAATTAGCATCTGCTATCAGGTGCTGCAAGTTCAAGTTTCTCGTCCACAAGTCTCCCCCAAAACAGAGACATTGGCTCACATAGCACTGCCTGCCACCAGAGAGTGCAGGATGATGGTGTCCTTTCTGTCCTTGTTGAACCAACAAGTTTGACACAGTGTGGTACCTCCTTCCTTCGCATCCCCTGCAATTTCATTGTCTTTGGCTACGAAGGCAGAGGAGAAGGAATCCTAGTCATTCGATAAATGAAATTTACCACCTTTAGCCCAGCGAGCTGTGTCCCAATCCTTCAGGTTCTGGTGACTTCCAAATTCTTTCCAGTTTGGAGAAACTTTCTGGGACAAACTGTCGACCATATTTCTTGTTCTTCATCACTCTGTTATAATCAAGGAGCTCTTGTAAAGGTTTAGCAAGGGATAGGCTTTTGCTAAACAACTTAGTCCAATAGAGGATAGTCTGTCCCACCCCCCGTACATTGCAACATTTGAATGCTGCTTCTAGCTTCAAGGTTCATACCCCTTCTTAGCCCACTAAATCCCCCCACTTTGGATGCGGAATGTGGCACAAGTGTGTATTTTAATGGGGACCTATGAAAACATTGGAATCCTTAGAAAAAAAATGCTAGGTCACTAGTAACCGTTGCCTTGCATTCTGACATCTTTTCAGCAGGGTCGTTCAGTCGACTGCAGGAGGAAATCTCTGCTGCCAATGGCACTCCATCATTTCGTGGAAGCAGTGGCATAAACATTGTTACGTGTAGGCTCGTACAAAAGTAACAAAAGAAAAGAGTGCAGCAAACAAGCTTTGTAAATTTGACAAAAATGATTTATTTCAACGTAAAAAATAGAAAATAGGACTTACGGTTTGTGAATATCCAAAATTTAAACCTAAGATTGAAAAATATAAGTCCTATCACTAAACATTTTTAAATTAAATCCGAGTTCGAATCTCGGTGAAATTCCAATATGGAGGCGACAACGTCAGATGAGGTCGTTGTACTGTTGGCAACCGATCCTCGATTGGGTCACAGTTTATAATGTTTCCGTGTAGAATTCCAGAATAAATTTCTACTGAATTTCTTTCTCCCAGAACTTTTATAAATATGAAGCCCTTGTAGTTTTCTAGAGAAAGAATTATTAAATTCCAAAAGATAGATAAACTTCAAAACAATCTGGTAACAACAATTGGAGCCTCTTGAGCCCTCAAGGTTTAAAATGCGACTGCGTAATTTTCACTGAGACACGAGTATTAAACCCAACTAAAACATAGTTTCGTTCCCGCGTGATTGGTCACGTGGTCTCCTAACACTGAACATCGCAATAAAAAATGACAATTCGCACGTTGGCAAGAATAGCCCTATCTTAAAATCAAATTCTCACGCTGCAAAAATAAAAACGAAATGCTGTTTACAATTTAGCTAACGCGTGGGCCGAAATGACATTGACAATAGCCAATCGTTATCACTCGATGTTTACAAGATCTATGAACTAGGGTGAGCAAAAGGAGTGCTAATGTAATACCTTTTACGTTCTAATCAGGTCAAAACAGAGACTAAATTGACTGGGAAAATATAAAATCCAGTAAAAAGTATCATTACAATAAAATGTAATGAAACAAAAATAAAATAAAAGAGAATTTTAAAACTAACATACAAGTAATTAAATTACATATATGTAACAACATCTAGACATGAGTTGTTCTTGTCAATGCCATGTGGATTTTCTCCACTTCTGTAGGGATGTTGCTCTGGCAACTTCCAAGCTCTTCTAGATCACAGTAAGAACATTCTTATGGCTACCACCCTGGAGACAGAGACTTTCTTAGGAGGGATCGCCCCGTCTGTTTCTACTTGTCTTGAGAGACCATTAACACTGGTCCCTACCACCCACTTTCTTGCTCATCAAAACCAGCGAAGAAGTGAAATCATCCTGATTGCTCTCAGGGCCCATCGGCTAAATTGTTTAAAATTTGCAGCCCCAGTGTAAACAACAGCCCCAGTTCAGAGTTTCACCTTGGCAGGTTGGTACTAGAAGGGAGCACCAAAGAGGTGACGTTCATAGGCCCTTCCCCTTTCGTAAGTACAAGGGTGGACATATCTAGGGTCTTGCTTTCTCTTCTGTAGAGAAATACGTCTTCCTTTGATTTTTTGGGGCGCCAGGCTAAACCATTTTTCATAGTCTTGGTCAGGCGTAATGGTTGATGGCTGGGTCCTTTCTAACATAAGAAATGGTTACTGGCTTCAATTCTGGCAGCAGCTGTATCCCATTTAAGATCATTAGGTCCTCCAATATTTTGATGATTGGTTGTTCCTTCAGACTAGATCTGTCTTGGTGTTGGCCCATAGTAAACAGGCTAGATCTTCTATCCAACTTAGAGAAATCAGAGCTCAATCCATCTCAAGGTTCGGTCTACATGGGGATAAATTTCGTCTCAGACAGAGGGTTGGTCTGTGTTCTTCTGGTCAAGAGTAAACACGATCCTGTCCCCATTGGATACACTAAGGATCAAGACTGCATTGCTAGCTTACTGTTTTTTTTCCCCTCTGCTGGTGAAATTGAACTCCACAGGTGACATTTCCTCTAGTAGAATCTTTTATTATTGGTGTAGTAGAAAAAGTGTCTGTTCTTATTGTTTGGTGAAATAGAAAAGGTGTCAGTCTGTGTTGTCCCACTGTGTGCACAGTAGCCGTTTTTTTTCTCTTCTTCTTTGAAGAAAATGCAATACTCGGTTCCTACTAATAAGGGCTATTGAGCAACCCTTTCCAACACTCAGATTTTCATTGGGATGGATTCTCATGTAGCAGGCTGGATCAGGTATGTAAAATTGCAAAGATCAGTGTCTCACTCTCAACTATCTAAACAGAACCTCTTTTGCGTCTTGTGGTCTCTAAATACACCCTCTCTCCCCACCCCATATCTTTGGATGAAGCTTCCTTTGAGAACCTTACAATCAAGACAATTTTCTTCCTCACATTAGCATCTAGGAAACGAAGGGGTGAGCTTCATGCCTGATACATAGTGCAGGGCAGTATCAGATTCAATGGGAATTATGAGTCAGTTTCTTTCCTTTGCCATCAAGTATTTTTCAGTCAAACTTCAACTTCCTTTCATTGCTTAACTCCCGAGTGAGACAGCCTCAGCCATATCTGTGTTGGGATGACCAAGATAGGCATTTATGTTCAGTTAGGGCTCTACGTTTTCACTTGGCGGCCTCTAAAGAGAGAAAAAAAAAATAATAAGCGTCTTTTCCTCTCCATTACATGTTCAGCTGATACTCCAGCTTCCACGATTTCTTGGTGGATTGCATTAACTAATAAGAGAATTTGCGAGTCCCATTCTATAGGGACGTGTCTTTCGTGAAAATAAGCACATGAGGTTCAAGCCATTGCTGCCTCATGGACTTGTGTAACTCATTCATCTTGGGAGATGTGATGAAAGTCTTGGTTTGGTACTCTTATACTACTTTCTCTTCATTAGCCTAATAAAGTGAAGGCATTTTCTCATTGGGCCCAATCGTCTCGCAGAAAGTGGGCGATGTGAGCTCAATCCCACAGTAGCCTTCTGCTTGTCTGTGAGAGTAAGTATTCCATGTGTTTTTATTTGCCATTTGTGGGATCATCAGACCTCCCACGAAACTGACAAATTCAGCTATGCAGTAGCATCAGGTATGGTATTATTGATATTGAAATGCATTTTTTGGGGAGGGAGAAAACTACTTTTAATGATGTAATACTTACCTGGTGCTATTGCCTGGCCCCCTTTCTCTCTGCACTGATGTCCCAATAAGTTAGGCTTCTCCCTACAAAAATGATGAGTGCCAGCATGTTTGCCTAATATGTGTGAGATTCTCTTGTAGGGGTGATCTAGTGTCCTCGAAATTTCTGGTTCATCCTAGTGGGAGGATGGAATTTCCATTATTTGGTTGAGGTACTTCATGATTAGAATTAATCCCCCACCCCCCCACCCGCACCCTCCGCAACTAAATTTCAGACGAGAGTAAAATACGGTGAAAAAAATGCTATATCATTTCCATGAATCACACCATCTTACTGTACATTATTATTATATAATGAAAAATATATGTACAGCTTCAGTGTCGTGTTTAAACGTTCTTTCACATCATAAATCATTTATGCTTGCATTCTGCCAAAGATTGTTACTTGCACAATTCAATGGAAAATGATTGCAGAAGAGGGGAAATTGTTCTGAGTCAGATTATGTCTACATATCTAGATTCCTTCTTTTGCCTCTGTGATTCTGATTCTCTGTACCATACAATGTCCTGTTCTTACTCATGTTCTTCATATATTGTCGTTCCCTTTTATTTCTTGTTCCAGTTGGAGCTTACAGTTATCAGCCATATGAGTGTGGATGACTTGGTGCAGATTTTGCCAAAGCTTGATGATAGAATAGCATTGAAATTATTTGTAGATGAAGAAATTAAGAAGAAACAGGAATCACAATCTCAAGGGAAAGAAAGAAAAACCAAGCACATTCAAACTTTATGTGCCAAGTTGGTTATTGTGAAAACTAGACATTGTCATGATACATTTTCAGCAGAATTCCAGAATAAATGTATTTCAGAGTCTTCTTCGAAGTGGAGAAAAAGACCTATGGCAAGACATTGTAACAGAAATGCTTTTAAAGAAAACAGGAAGGTAGAATTGTGATGGATACATGATGGAAAGCAAGTAAGGACAGCAAAAGGAGGAGGAACTCACAACATTGAATTGTCAAGAAAAGAAGTAGTCTACGATAAAGCTAAAGCACGTTTTTCCCCAACCAATCATGCCCCACTTGGTAGTATTGTGGATGTTATATTTAAATTAACAGATTTTTTTTTTCAACAGAGAAATCCAAAATGAAACAATTGTTAGGATTATATGAATCGTCAAAGGTAAGTTTGCTGATACTTTATATGGTCACAGAGAAATACGATTCAGTCCATACAGATAGTATCACTCTTCAAGATCAAATAACTATACTTTCTGAGCCACTCAATCAAAAGAACACTATAAGCGTACCAGAAACATTACATCCTGGCTTAGAGTCCTATCACAAACCACCTGTAACTTTTCTGAATAGAAATCCTAAAGAATAAATCTGTGAACAAGCTGAAAGCATTCTGATTATATGTCCTTTAGATGTAGCAGTACCCATACAAGAAGAATTTTTATTTGAGTCAGTGCTGAAAAGTCACACCCAGTCAGTCACAGCCAGTTGCTGAGTCAATATTTGAATCTGTTGAAAGCCTTAGCACCCCGGGTCATGCACTTCAACATGCAAGTTACACCAACATGTATGCAAATTGTACACAAAATACCATCATGTCTTCTGTTGAATTAGATTCTATTTTAGACCCGCACAGTTCTGACAATGAAATATTTTTTCACCCAGGGGATGACCATTTTAATACCAGATCAGAACTAGATGACACAGTTCCTTTAAATGAGAGTATTAAGAAAGTAATAGCTAAGAGAGGTCATGTGTTTCATGACATGACGAATTATTTCTGGATGCCAACTTTGATCCTAGATTAAATCAATTATATGTCGAATTTATATCTGAAAGAGGTGAGGATGCTGGGGGTGTTTTCAGAGATATTGTATCAGAATTCTTGGAAACCTTCTATATTACACATGCATTTGAGTCTGATATCAAAATCCCAATAACTGTGTATATTATGAGGAGAGAACATTGGGAGACAGTGGCCAAGGTTCTCATATGTGGATATAAACAGGAAGGGTACTTGCCCATTCAGCTGTCGCAAGTTTTTCTTCAGAGATGCATTGATGGAAAGGACGTCCAGGATGAGAAACTGTTAGATACTTTTCTGTCTTCTCTGCCCACTATGGATAGGGAAATTGAAATGGCACTGAATGGTATTACAGTGTGGATGAAGAGGATCTTTGTAATGTATTTTCAAGCATTATGCCCACAAAAGACAACATCAGAAAGCTAGTTAGAGACATCTCTTGCCATCAGATAGTGCAAAATCCTTCATTTGTAACAGTGCTGGTCACCATTACTTCAGTGTTATTTGCGATCATTGCTACCAACACAGGACTTGAGGAAGTATACCGAGATTTGCATGTGACAAACAAAAAGGTTTTGAAGTTGCTTCAGTTACCAGATGGTATTTCCCAATCAGAAAAGCTCACACTTAATGCTTTGAGGCAATACATCAAAAGCTGTAGTAACGACAAACTAACAGCATTTTTGCGATTTTGCACTGGCAGTAATCTGATCATTGGCCAACAAATTCAAGTTAGATTAACACCATCAATGTCTACATTTACCCTGATGCCAATTGTCCATACATGTAGCTGTGTACTAGAGCTACCCACTAGCTATGGCAACTTTCTTCCTCTTCGTGAGCACTTTGATAATATTTTAGACATCAAGATGTTAAGAATGGACATTATTTTTAGATTGTGTTTTTCTGAAGATAGAGTATATTTCTTGACTGGATAGAAGATAATCTGTAAACCCCAAGAAACAAGATTTGTCTCATCTTTTTGTCAGAAGTGAAAATAACGACAGTATGGGCTAAATAGCTTAAGTAATTGGGGGTGAGGTGATACAGGTTAGATAAGAAAATTAGTATTTATAGATATCAAAAGAGCGTACATATCTGATCAGCTGACACTTGGGTCCCTATAATTTGTCAGGAGTCCATTGTATTTATCATGTGCTCCACATTTCGGTACAAACTGTGTTTTATTTTTCTGTTAATTTCTTTTCATTTTATGTGTAAGACCCAAAAAGTTTGGGGACGGACTTTAAGATTCTTAAAAGAATTACAAACTTTGAATTGTTTGATATCTTAGTTGTGTTGGTTATCTTATATTATATTTGATAAGTTTTATTGTGGACAAAGTGTTCATCCCAGTAGTTCAGGACACATAGTTAATGTTTGTTATATGTATCTTCATTAGTTATTTCTTTGGTTTGCTTTTTCTCATACTAGTTTTTTTTTCGTCATCCATGCAAGATGAGGGCCTCAGCCGGTATGGAACCATTATAAATAAGTTAATCGTACAAGGTAAAGAGGCCTAACATATGGGAAAAGACTGTGCTTCTTGCACTCAGTTTGCAATTAGAAAATCATTGGCATTAAACATAAATAATGCATTTTCTTCGAAAATGACTGATCTTGTTACAGTTAGAAAAATAGAATGTTTCTTCAATATCAGATTTCCATTATACACTGGTTTCGTTCTTGCAATGTTTCAGTGAACTTTTCAATATACTTGCTTACTTCAGCTGATGAATCTAGTAGAAGACATCATGTTTAATGACATAATATGAATATCACCGCTAATGGTAACACACACACACACATAGATACAGATGTCCTTGTATGGTACTGTACTTTTCATGACCAACACAAAGCAGTTTATGATGGACATGACTCTGTCATTCCAATTTATTAGCATCTTAATACTTGGTCTCGTTATCCATTGAAATAAATGTATAGTCAAATTTAATGCCAACACTAGTACTTGTATGACATAATTTGTATAAATAATTGATGCTTTACTATTCCCATTCATCTCTTTATAAAGTGTTCTGGATATTGTGGGGCCCTTCGTCTCTAATATGAGGGCTGTCATTCTTGATTCCTGTTCCATGGGTCCCTGTTCCAGTTTGCTTTGGTGGGAGGTGGGGAGCAGGTCAGAGGTCAAATATAAGAAATTACATTATGATGCATTTTCATATATGTTCTAAATAAACTTCATATATGTACTCACAGTAGGAACACCCTCATATGTGTGACAGATAATACATATGACCCCTGGGGACTGTTGAGTAATGAGCACGGGTGTTGGTAGTTGTCTTCAAGTATACTGTGCAGTTCATGGGGATTTGTGAAGGTAAGCCATTGCAGTTGCTTTATTTCATTTAAGAAATAAAATCGGGTTAATGTACAAGTCAAATAACCTTATTCACTTGAGAGTGTCATCTTTTATAAAATTAGTACAAAATAATGTTTTGCAATAATGTTGTATTGTATGTCACAATATGATATAAGCAATACATTATAAGTGATTATACAAATATTGATATTATCAGTACATATCCATATAATAGTAGCATTAATACGTTATGTATAATACATGAACAAATGGGGATTTATCTAACTCCATTATATATTGGATTAGTCAAGTGAAAACTTAAGTGATATTTTTTAAGTGTTTTGCTTGTTCTTGTTTCTTTACTCCATGAATAACTTTATATAATGTGTCATATTTGTATATACTACCTTTTGCAGCATATTCATTGAATGAGGTAAAATTAAAATCCACGGCATTAAAAAAATGAATGTATTGACCATAAACTTATGTGCACCCAAATGTGGGAAGTGTAGACTCAGATGTGTTGCATTAAGTACCAGCATATCTGGGTCTGTGCTGTTTCTGAATTGGTAGATATGCAAGTTTTTATGCTACTTTGTTTTGGTAAACTGCTAACTTCACTTAGATAATGATGTCAATTGTATGTAAATTTCCATTTCTTTCAGTTTGTTTCATAGTGATCCAGAAGGTGCAGGGTCGTCTCTTTTTTTATTTCGAGCATTTATAACCCTTCTTTGTCTATAGGTAAGAAATTAGATACAGTTTTGTTTATGTTTTAGTAGGGTGTTTTACAGTTTCATTGTTACGTTTACTTTTTACTTGAATTTTTGATGATGAGACAAATGTCAGTTCAATGTAAACTTACATTTCTTTCAGTTTGTTTCATAGTGATCCATAAGGTGCAGGTTCATATCTTGTTTTATTTACACATTTGTAACCCATCTTTGCCTATAGGTAAGAAATATGATAGTTTTGTTGATGTTTAAGAAAGTTTTATTGCAGTTTCATTGTTACTGTTACCTTCTGTTTGCATTTTTGATGATGAGACAAATCCAATCTTAAGGGAAAAATATTCATTTGAAAATTATTGAAATATTTATATGATAAGAAAGAGCCCATCTTAAGTGATGCTTTTGTCTTGTAAGTTGTGATTCTTCTTTTGTGTTAATGGCATTTACTATAAAGATATAAAATAAAATTTCACCTTTTCTTA
Source organism: Megalonaias nervosa (assembly GCA_016617855.1). NCBI lineage: Eukaryota > Metazoa > Mollusca > Bivalvia > Unionida > Unionidae > Megalonaias > Megalonaias nervosa. The sequence continues at coordinate 2,607 of JAECUM010038728.1, read as the reverse complement.
AGTTCATTCTTTCATTTAGATTTTGTACCTTTTCCTAGATTATTACACTGTTAGATGATATTTAAAAAAGGAGATCTTTTTTTAAAGTGCTTTTTCAATTATGATGGAACAGTCTTTGTGCAGAAGAGTTTAGTTCCCTATACCTAATAATGTTGGAATCAAACAGCATTGTCACAGAGGGGACTTTGATGAAACATTGTATAACGATGTCCTTCTTGGTAACAAGGAATGGTTAATTGGATTTGGCTGTCGTTATCTAAAGGAAGACCTCCCTCGATTTTATTGCCAGGTGTGATTGGATAGATAGAACATCAACAGAGAACTGAGCAAAACTTTTGAGAAGAAATAATACAATACGAGCCCCCTTAAGACAAGAGAATAACAATTTAATCAATAACATAAACTAATAGTGTCAGCTTCAATTCAAACAAATCTACGTTAATAGAATTTCAATAGCAGTGTTCTATTATGGATTCATTTCATCGTGATAACGAATGGTGAAAAGAGCACAATGTCTATGCCTGACTTGCATCACCTAGCGTTGCTTCCTGTCTTTGTCTTCGTGTATCACACGTCTTCCCGCCTTCACGTGTATATATTTGATCTTCCTTGATCCTTCTATCCTAACCGCTTCATCTCTTATCTGGACTTCCGTCTTTCGGACTAGGCTGTTCCAGAGAGCTGTTTCTCTGAATGACAAGCTTACCACTAAGTCTCTATATGTATCACCTTCTATATGTATATAAAATTCTCTCATTTTAGTTACTCAGAAAGCATAACTAGCTATCCAAACACTGCATAAATTCTGACATAAGGTGACCTTAACGATTAATGGTCCTTACAAATTTAGACTGTATTTTGAGTAAGGTACAATCGTAATATCTTGTTACAAACGACCTCTGTAATATACATCTAAGTCTGACCTAATTCGATAGATCATCACCCTCGCTTCACTGCGACTGACAACAAATTAACATATGAGCGATGAATGTAAACAACATTCCCGTATCTCTCTGCATACGCTACCACATGACTCCTTAGACATCCAACCTTGTCAGTTCCTTTCAGTAAGATACATGCTCGATTACTATTGCATAATATTCACTAACTTCTAGCTCACATAAATCCCTAACCTACAAGATTCTTTAAGCATTACGCAATCAGATATAAATATGTAATTATCGTTAACTCACGATAATCAGTATCGTCCTAACAGACAAAGGAAATTAATTCATATAACCCTATGAAATCCTATATATCTGAAATTTTGGATCGCATGCAGTCAGTCAATTCTATCAATGAACTAGTAACTATAAAATTAAAGAAATAAATTGCATAAACAACTACAGCATATCAACAAATTTCCATGAAATCAAATAAATGATGCATATTATGGATCCTAGGCATATCAAACACATTTGCATAAACAAGACAAACAAAATAGAAAATTACATGAACAGTTAAAATTGCGAACCTCAATGCTGTTCTTTTCAAAAAAATGTGCGTCGTAGCATTCAAGGCCTGTCTTTGCTTTCAAGACAGCCACCTGGTCCCTTTAACTTGTTTTAACGAAGAAAGAACTACTCTTTATATTCTCTCCGGAGTCAGTCGAGTATCGCTCTTCTCGCAGGAAACTCTCGGACTAAAGAAATTCGCCACAAAGTCGTTACTTTAAATTCAACATTACTTCCAAGGTGTACGGCTTAATTTAAACTGACCAATCGTAATCAGCAGTTCTTAATTTTTCCCGAAGATAATTATTTCTCTCGTCAGATTTTAACAGCCTAGAATCTGTGAAATACGATGCATACCAACTTCCCTTTGTTAAATGACTATTTGACATGGGGTTCCCATTAAGCGATTATGGTCGGCAGCTTTAATGTTTACTTTCCCAGGACAGCGTTGCGATGCCACTGTCAATTCTAAACGAACCGTAGATATTGGCCTCTCAAAGTTAAGAACTGACGTGGAAAAAAGGTCGAAGTGACCCTTCACAAAACCTTGCTGGCTTGACTGTAATAAAATTTTAATGCACAATGAATTCAAATTGAAGGTTCAATACTTATTCAAAATTCGACACATTACACATTGTCACTTATGTAATCCCATATGTCTTCACCTTACCTGTACCGTCATCTTACTTGAAAGAATGCATACATCCAGAGAAACAGTGCACCAATGTAGCAAAAATAAGTAACTGTTACTGTATTTTATGCATTTTTTTCCTTTATTGTCTTGGAGCCATAATACCTACATTATATATCAGTTCTGCCTCTGTTATGAAACCTGGAGTAGAGATTTATACCTGAAATATTTTGAAAGTGTTGTTGTACACAAAGAAGTAGTTTGGTTTGTAATCGATAAAGATACAACATTGCTAGTTATAGTCATTACAACCTTTTATCTGCTTTCAGAAGTTTTGAAAAGTGTTTGTGCAACTCCATAAAATTTGTCAAATTTCATATCAAATATAGTAATGCTCAACAGATTGACTGGTAGCTTAATTCCCATGTTTCCGCTTGGAATGGCAAAATGGCAGAGCCTTGAAAAAATGGTGTACTTTGCTTTATCAGTTAAGGAATAGTTATTTGGAAAGGGTGTAAGACG